>JAOSBM010000004.1:2194764-2218818 GCA_027568955.1 Erythroxylum tenue
GAAACTGACACGACGAGTGGACTAAGAGAACACAGAGATATATATGAGAGAGATAAACACAGAGAACTCAAAAGAGAGATCGAATCAGCGCTCTGATACCATGTAAGAACAAGAGAAAATCCGAGAATTTTGAATAATCTCATATCTACATTTGTTTACAGAGCTCTGCATATATACAAAGAGCTAGAGTTAATCTCTCCACTAATAAAGCCTATAAATCTGTATAAACCAATAATAGAATCCCATAATTTAAGCTCAAGATATTCACACAATCAACACGTGATTTCTATCATTAATAGTTTGATCCTAAAAGAATCAAATGATTAGTACTAGAGGAGGGTGAGTGTTAAGCACTCTTAAGAGGGAATAAATTCTTAACAGTCTTCACCTATATGAACAAGGAAGTGGTGCCGCTTCAACAAGGAATAGATCTTGTAAATGTTCATGAATTCTAGGAGGTAGCACAAGGCCATTAAAAGCGGTTATTAACTGAACTTCTAAGAAGAATGAAGGTTTCATGTGTATAATATTTCTGGTTCTAACACATAGGAATCTAGGTTCAAAGCTTCCATGCCACCTAAATTTCGTTAGAACTTTAAAGTGCTTATACTAATAAGAGGTTCAAATCGAAAGATACCTCTTCAATGCATGCAATGTCTTTAATCTTGCATTACAAATTAAGTGGGGGATTGTTGGAAAATAGTTTGAAATGCAAGGAATTGAATGAAGAAGTATAAATGAAAAGACATATTTTCAATTCAAATGTCATGAATAGTCACATGTTTTCTCAAGAGGTACCATGAACAATCATGTACATTATGAACAGGTACTACGAACAATCATGTCCATTATGAATGGGTATCTTTAAGTCTATATAAGGCTACATCCAATTCATGGTTAAGACACCACCAAATCTTTTCTTCTTCATCTTTCTCATATTCATTATTAATTGAAGATCATCTTTGGTTCTCTATTGACTTTGCTGTCTTAAAGAACATTAGGCTTGTTGTATCCTAGAAGGAAATTTGTCAAAACCCTGCAGCAACTAGTAGGGGTAAATATTTCTTTAAAGATAGTGATTTTTCACGCCTCAAGCCATTCAACTTAAACCACTTTTCTAACAAAATTAGGTGAAGTAGAGTTATTTGCTAGATTGCTCGTAACTTTATACGCAGTTTCTTAATATTGAGATAATCTTTTCCATATTATGATCTTCTTACATGATGTCTGAGGATGAACAAGGCGAGTGTAATGAAGAGGAGCAATTTGAGGTTGAAGAAGAAGGCTCATAATTCACGGATTCTGAGATTGAAGAAGAAGCACAATATGAATAAGATGATTATGAAGATGAGGAATCTAAGTTTGAAGAAGACGACTCTGAGTTCACGGATTCTGACCTTGAAGAAGAAGAAGATTATGAGGAAGATAAATGAGTACGAAGAAGAAGCAGACGAAGAGTGTATATATTATTTACAAATCAATGTATTATTTAATAAATATTTACTGTTCATGATATTTGAGAATAAATTTAACAATGATGTGAAAAAGGAAGTTTCCAAACGAAGTTCTAGAAGCTCTGTCGGTTGCCAAGAAATTTCCGCCCACATAAAACAACGGGCAGTAACTGCCATTTCATATTTGCACAAAATCCCTCTATTTAATAATAATAAATTATAAAACATAAAGTTTATTTTTTCACATGTGAGAATTTTAATCTAAGTATTAAGATTTTTAAAGGATTAGAATTTTCTTATATATATATTTTAATATCATCATAACTAATGTACAAGACTCCCAGCATTACTATAGTCCGAAGATGGTCAACGATGTACATAACATTTCTCGTATATTTTTGCAAAGAGGGTATTTTCGTGATTCCCTAATAGGTGTTCGAGTCGGTGGAGTGGAGGGACATGCTGTTAAAAGGTCCTGTGTTCGATTCCCGTTTTTCCTTATCTACGCTTCCTCGATCAAACCTGTCGTACAGTACTTGCCTAATGTAGAGGACCAGACTGGCGTGATTTGCAGACTATTACGTCAATCCAGAAGTTTATCTAGTGTGCATCCAAGTGATAGCGATTGAGGATTCCTCCATAAAAAAAAAGTATTTCCGTGATTAGAATCTATGGTCATAAAAAAACAATCGGTTCAAGACGTTCCCTCAAGTTTTTTAATATCAATTAAGTGATAATATTTTTTTTAATTTTAAATAAATAATTATCATTATTCATAATATTATTTTTATATGAACTTATTGGAAACAACATCTGTATTAATTAAGATACAACTGCATATTTATGGATCTTCTTAGACTTATAATTAGCGAGACTTTAACTAAATTATTGTTGTTGTTATTGTTGTTGATAATATTTTAAATAAATAATTATGAATATTAAAATTATATTAACAAAAAATTAACCGTTTAGGTTGTTATGTTATTTATATGATCTTTTAAATTAAAATATTTGACTTTTAAAAAATTAATTAAAATTTAAAAAAGATGAATATTATGGAAAATTTTAAAATAATATTTCGCAAAGGAAAGAAAAAGAGACACCGTCGTCTATAACGACGTCATATCAGAGCGCTGGATGATCTGCGGTGGTTGAAGAAACACCAAACGACAGATCTCCTAATCTTCCCCTACACTCCACCGGCTGTACTTTTGGCGCTCTCAAGCTACGCTTTTTAACTCCCCAAAGATCCATAATTTCCTCCATTGATATTTGCTTCAATTTCAACGCATCGAAGCTCCAATTCCTTCAGATTTGGTACGTCTTCTTCCTCGGTGCATTGTCTTTTTCTCAATCTCTTACGCGCATTGTTTGATTCGTTCAACATTGGTAGACTCTTATCAGTTCCAATGGCTGTGAGAAAACCCGGTTTGATCGCTTTGTTTGATGTTGATGGAACTCTTACTGCTCCAAGAAAGGTATCGGAACGGTTCGTCTGATCCGTTTTGTTGTTAAAGATTTGAGCTTTTAACCTGGTTCCTTATTTTGTTGATGAACTAACACTTTGTTGTCGGTGACCGACAAATTTCCAGGAAGTGACAGCAAAGATGTTGGAGTTCATGCAAGAACTTCGCAAGGTACTAAAGTTGTTGATCTTTAATCCTTGTGTATACCCTTGTACTGAGTTTTGACTAATTGCAGGTTGTTAGTGTGGGTGTGGTGGGCGGATCTGACCTCTCTAAGATAACGGAGCAGCTTGGGAAGACAGGTTTGTGTCAATTGTCTTATAATATTGTGAATGTGAGAGACTTTATAGAAGAAAAGTTTAATTCAAATTGGCTATTATGCAGTCATTAATGATTATGATTATGTCTTCTCTGAGAATGGACTTTTGGCTCATAAAGATGGAAAACTTATTGGCACGCAGGTACATTGTTCACTGAGAAAACGATATCTCTGTATTTGATCTCTAGCACAGAAATAATTTTCAGATTTTACTTGTCCTTCGGTATTGATGTGTAGTTAATCTGATGGAATATGCATTTCTCTGTTGTCAGAGCTTGAAGTCATTTCTTGGAGAAGAAGAGCTCAAGGTAGAGTCCTTCCTTCTTATACAGTATATCTGGAGTGCTCAACTACATAGTCTGAATTTCTTCAACTCACAGAAGTTGGATAACCTAAGGAATCTACTGTTGAATGAAATACTGTCTTGACGAACTCGATACTCATCTGAGCTCGTTACTTGAAGTAATGATATGTGCTCTACATGAAATAGTGTTAGTTTTTCAGAAACATCTCATTTAACCTTCTACTTTGTATCTGGAAACAAACTAACTATATGTTAGATTTGGGGAGGGATATTTTATAACACAATATTGGGTGGTAACTGAAGCCCCCAAATTGGTTAGAATGTTAACTCGCATAGTCTTATGAGTAATATCAATATCTTATTCTGATAAACTATTATTGTGCAGGAACTTATTAATTTCACACTTCATTATATTGCTGACCTGGATATCCCAATTAAAAGGTGAGTGTGGCAGATGTATTTTTGTCAGACTTTTCATACATATCAAGCTGAAACTGAAGTGCATAATGTATCTGACTTACATTCCAATAATTCACATAGGGGAACCTTCATAGAATTTCGGAGTGGGATGATTAATGTATCACCAATTGGGCGTAACTGCAGCCAAGAAGAAAGGGATGAGTTCGAAAAATATGACAAGGTGAGTCATTCTGCCCAAGTAACTGGAGACTAGTTGGGACTTATTGCTTTTGTTTCAAATTTGGTCTGCACCATTTATGTGTTGAAACACAGATCAAAATTGAGTTTTCAGGTTCACAACATCCGCCCCAAAATGGTGTCTGTGCTTCGTGAGAAGTTTGCTCACCTTAACTTGACATTTTCAATAGGCGGACAAATAAGCTTTGATGTGAGTCACTCAATACCTTGTTCATAATTCTTTATACAGCTGGTTACATTGAAGTTGATTCTGAAATTGCCATCATAAATATTAGTGAGAGATGATTCTTGTAACAGGTTTTCCCTCAAGGTTGGGACAAGACATACTGCCTGAGATACCTTAATGAATTTAATGACATTCACTTCTTTGGGGATAAAACTTACAAGGTTATCCTCTTCTTCCTCACCCTTTGCTACTGTTTGTGACTTCTTTCTAGTTTTCAATATTTATTGAGCCGCAATAATTTGAATAATCAAATGTCGTGCTTCGAACCAAACTGTTATTATTCTACAAGGAAGGGTTCCTTCTCCTGAAGTAACTTACCCTTATTTATTGATCCTGTCAAAGTAGCTTATCGTCAATGCCGAAATGATTACTATTTTGGTTATGAATCATATTCTCTGGATTATATCTTGAGGTAGACTACCTTTGTAATGACCTAATGATCCTAGTGCTTTTCTGATGTTCTTTTGAGCAGGGAGGGAATGATCACGAGATTTTTGAATCAGAACGGACCATCGGTCACACAGGTCAGCGAAGATTTAATTGTAAAATAATTAGTTGTCCCCATGTATTGACATATGAAAGTAGAATCATCTCATTTCATCTTCAAACTTGATAAACTGAAATGAATTAAGAACTTTTTGCATCTCTCATGTACCTGTATGCTAGGTGTTCTGATATAGCTATTGGTATAATCCATGGTGGCTATTTTGACAAATCCTTTTTTCATTTTCTGATTCCAATTATGTTGGAGCCGTCATATACTGTATCTGAAGCATTATTCTGCAAATAAACATTATTTTTTTAATTTTTGAGGGTCAAAGCAGTTTGTCTAGCTGCCTGTTTATTATGTAAACTGATCTCAACTTCTTCTCTTTTTTGGTTTCTTACAGTAACCAGCCCAGAAGACACAATGAACCAGTGTAAAGCTCTGTTCTTTTCAAATCCCTGAAGTCAATGGATAATGTTTGTGGTCTTTTTCATGTGTACGATTTGTATTTTCTAATTTTATGAGAATAAAACAGATAAAGATAAATAGAAATGCATGTTAAAGATGTCTATGTTTCGTTTAATTCCAATTCCGTTTCATTATTCCCTAATGTATTGAGATTGATTGAGAATTGCCGCAAAGCTCAACTGTAATGTTTATGCTATAAAGCCCTTCCTTATGTGAGGAACTTATGCCTAATGGGCCAGACTGGTCCAGGCCTTATGAAAAGTCCGAACTCAACTTGAGCCCAATCAAATTTTGTGCTTTTCGTTTTTCTTCACTCTTTTCAAGCTAGTTTTGGCTTGTCCAAGTAGGGATGGCAACGTGGCCCAACGAGCCATTGGGCGGTTTAGGTCGGTACCGCCCATCTACACCTTTGAAATTTTTTTTGACAAAATGATGTTGTTTTGTACATTTGTTTCGGGCCACGGGCTTCTATAGTCCTAGCTCGAGCTAGCCCCACGGCCGGTTGGCCCAAGCAGTCTTGGACCATGGCCTAGCCAATTCGAGTCAAACTTGGGCTGGGCCGAGCTAGGCCAAGGCTGTCATCCCTAGTTCAAGTCGTACCTTTCAATCTCGACTTCCATTCAAAATTCAATCAATTTCAACTGTATTTATTAACAGCTTGACTCGAATTTAAATGTCAAAACTAACCAGAATAATGTAACATTTGCAAGTTGTAATTTAATCATTATTTTAAAAATCTAATTGGTTTAATAGTGAAATTTTTGAACGAGTCAAATTTTTATTTATTTTTAATTTTTCAGTTTGATTTAGTTTAATAATTATTATTATTAATTAATCATTTAGTTTTCATAATTAATTATTTTTATAAATTAAAATAAATCATTTCTTCAAAAAAATTAAAATAAATCATTTTTTATTAAACTTTTTAAAATTTTAATGAATAAGAATAATATTTTGTAATCATTTTTTAATTTTATGATGATTTACTTAAATTTCTTATTTTACTATTTAAACTAATAATCTAGTTATTAAAACATTAGATTTGATAGATGACAAGCAAACTCTATCAGTAAATAAAATTCAATAACAGATATTAAATTTAATAATTTATTGATGTAACAGAAATAAATAATAAAGAACAATTTTTAAAAATTATTACTAAATTTTATTTGTTTATGTAATGCCCATAAATAATAAAAAGATTAATATCTTATTACTAAATTTCAATATAGTAATAATTTATAAACTTTAAAACATTACTCTTATTTAAAACTTTCCACTCTCACTCTCACCTGATCGTGTAATGACCCAATGGCCGCCGATCAAAACCCTAGATTCTTCGTTGCCGTTCACGTCGGCGCCGGATACCATTCTCCGTCAAATGAGAAAGCCTTGAGGTCCGCCATGAGGCGTGCCTGCTTCGCTGCAGCTTCTATTCTCCGAAAGGTTCTCGTTTTAATTTTTTTTCCTTTTTCTATCAGATTTATTGATCATCTAAAGGTCGGTTTTTGTTCTGTTTTGTGCACATTTAGGGTTCCGGTGGGTGTATAGAGGCTGTTACGGCAGCCGTTCAAGTTTTAGAGGTATCCAATTCCTTTTTCCTAGGACGACGTGTTGTTTTCTTAAGATCAGATTATAAGAACTTTGAAACCTCTGTTGTGTTAATGTTGTTGACAATACATTTCGTCATTTTCTTTAATGTTTATTGAACCTCTTTTGGCTTTATATCATGATAAGTGGCTGGTCCAATGAATTGTAGCAGAGAGCTTAAGACATATTTTCACTGTCCACTTAAGTGACAGCCAAGACATATGCTTGAATTATGTAGTTCATTTATCCGCCTTTTGTTTATCTTGTATCTGTACTATGTGTCACTCGCTGGTGCTTGATATTACTATGGCATTGTTGTTTGATTGAAGGATGATCCGTGCACAAATGCGGGTCGAGGTTCTAATCTGACTGTAGAAGGCCATGTTGAGTGTGATGCTAGTATCATGGATGGCGATTCTGGAGCATTTGGAGCCGTTGGAGCCGTTCCAGGTACTTGCAGGGCATTCACATTGCTCAATGTGCGATAACAACTCCTTACATTTTACTCAATCATTTATACTTTTGATGATTTTATTGAGTATATAATTTTTTTTAGTTGTAGATCAGGTGTTCGGAGTGCCATTCAGATAGCTGCAATGTTGGCCAAGGAACAAATGATCGGATCCTTATTGTTGGGTCGAATACCTCCTATGTAATTATTTTGACATCTTGTTTATAGCTTTTTGATTGTGAAGTTTTATGTTTTTCTGTTCCAGTTAGTAACTTAATTGCTATGCCTGCAGGTTCTTGGCTGGTGAAGGTGCTCGTGAGTGGGCAAGGTCTAAAGGTGTTACATTGCCAGCAACTATTGAAGAGGCCAACAAGGTGTGATTTGCTTTCTTGCCTTGACTCATCCAAGAATAAATCTACTTTTCTCTTTATCATCTTCATGGACCAGTTCTGAAACTCTATTACTATCTATTCTGTTATAAGTGTCTTGGTATGAACCATTTGAAGATGGTGATTCTCTGAAACAGTGGCTAGTGACTGAAAGGGCCAGCACTCAATGGAAAAGGTACAGGCAAATGCTTTTTCATGCTGATGCCAAGGTCTCTACTGATGAGGGAACTTTTCTTGCAAATCCTCAGAAGACCACAGAAGTTTCAGGTATTCTTGCAATGTTTGAGGTAGCATGCTTACATTTCTTGTCATTTTGGGCATTAACATTTTGTTTACCTGAATTGTGTTTTTGTTTCAATGAAACTGAAGATTGGTCATCTGCTTTATTGTCTTCATTTAAGAAGCATCAAGAAATTGTTATCCTCTTCATCCAAATAGTGAAACTGGCCTCTCTCTGGCCATCTTGCACTCATTCACTCAATATCTGAAAATTAAGTCTAATATTTTTCCTTGGATGTTAAGAAGTAAATTTTAAGTCTAATAGTGTGTGGAAACTGACAGCCACTAAAAGCTTGTTTCCATACTATGCTGGTATTCTTCCACTTGATTCCTTGATAATGTATGTGCTATGCTTCTGATATCGTCACAGAGCTATGTTGAAATGCTGATGTTTATGGACAGTTGCATTTGTATTCCTGAGCCATCTAACTCAATTTTGTGACCTTTCAAAAGGGAATGATAACTGTCAATCATCCACCACAAATGTATTTGAAGAGGACAGTATCATGGATACCGTTGGAGTTATTTGTGTTGACAATGAGGGACATATAGCTTCTGGAACCTCTAGTGGTGGTATAGCACTCAAGGTAATGAATAAGGGCTATAAGATGAAAATATATTTTAATAGTATGCCTTAGATGCATTTATTGATTTTATAGTGCTCTCATAAAACTGACCCAGGTTGGTGGGCGTGTGGGGTTAGCAGCTATGTACGGTTCAGGTTGTTGGGCTTCTTCAAAAGGTCCATTTGGGGCCCCATTCATTGTTGGTTGTTGTGTTTCTGGCGCTGGTGAATACCTAATGAAAGGATTTGCTGCTCGAGAGTGCTGTGTTTCATCCTCAATGTATGATTTCCTTCACTTGGAACTGCCTTTGATTGGCTTTTTAAGTGAACCGTGATTTCCTCCCAAAGAAAGAAAGAAATTGTCTAATTTGCATGCTTTTGATAGAATAATCAATCCAGTTGTCAGTTGAGAAAGAGGGGTATTTCGGCTCGGAATTAACGTAGTTGCTATGAATCTTTCACTAGTATGTAGTTAAGACTTATTTCTTTTTAAGAGATTCCCCTATGTATTCTAATGCTTTTACTTGTAGATTTACTAAGATGCTATATGTGATGATGGTGTTTGAATCAGATAGTTATTTGTTCATGTGTAGCCATAAAGAACATTATGCCTGATTGTAGCTACTCACAAACAGTTCTCAGGCTGGTCCTGCTTCTGCTAGCATGAAAGTTTTACGTTCAATAATTTCAAGCAGTGCTCCAAATAATGCTGATAAAAGTTCAGGGATTCTCCTCGTGCAAGCTGATGCTCCTGCAATGGTGAGATCCAGAAGTTTGCCCTTTTCAATCCACCGATGATGTTGACCTACTAATTTTGTTTCTTCAGGCTCCAGAGGATTCACCAACACTGAAAGCGATAGAGATAGCAGCTGCTTATTCTTCTTCATCCTTTGGGATTGGATACCTTGGAAGTTCTATGAAACGGCCCAAGGTATGCAAACCTAATTGAGCTTTATTATTCAACCAATATTGAATCAATTTATCATCTTTCCTTAGGATAACTGAAATTGTATTTAGCATATTAAAACTAGAATGCTTGTCTTTCTATGCATTGCAGGTTTCTGTTCTACGTAGTACAAAGCAGCAGAGCAGAAATGGGATTGACCATTTTGAAGCAAGGATTGTATCTTTATAGCACAGCGTATGACCTAGTGTAATATTATTGAACTGACTTTGGAGATTTAAACTTTTATAGATGAATTAATTTGAGGACTTTTTTGAGTGGCGTTATCTTGGACATTACACAGAGTTTCTTGATGGATAGATCTCTAATGTGAAGCCTCATAAGATGTCGTCCTAATCTCTTTGTAACATGGAAGCAGCCATTAAATACTACATGGAAACATACAGAACAGCTTCGTAAAGGAAAATGAAAGCATGAGCTAAAACACAGATGAAAAGAAGAGGTTACATAATCACATTTACTTGGTTTTCCCCAACGTTGAATGTGGTGTTGAGTTGTTGTAAACTCTGTGCTATAATACACCAGCAATCTGTCTCCGAGGCAAGCAAATCTTAATCGCCTGACTCAATTTGGCCAGTGAAGATAATGTGTTACCATCAATTGCATTAATGGGCAGTGAAGAAGTTGTTTTCCCTCGTTGCTGAGCTGAGTATTAGATTGAAGGATAGCTATGGTCATTGGACCAACTCCACCAGGAACAGGACTACAGGAGTGACAGCTGAGGCAATGTTGCAGGCTTCTTCATAGCAAACATCTCCAACCAGCCGGAAACCTGGACTGTTAACGTCCTACCGATCCAAGTCGACTAAAACATCAGGTGCAATGGTAGCAAAGTGATTTAACTCAAAGGTTAATTAAACCTCCTTATCCTTCCAATGGTGATAATATTGACTAACTTGCAATAACAAAAAGCTGAAAAGTTTCATCAGCATAACAATCACATCGAAGAAACTAGTTTCAGCCCAACTGGATTGATCCCAACATCAATCATCACTGCACCAGGTTTGATCCAGCTTCCCCTCACCGAGTTTGCCCGTCCTACAGCAGAGATCACTATGTCTGCTTGTTTTGGTGATCTCCTCAGGGTTCTTGGTTCTAGAGTGAACAATACTTACAGCAGCATCTTCCCTCTACCAACATCAGAAGATCAATGCACACTAAAGTGAAGATGAAAACAGGGACGAGAGCACGAAAGTAATCAGACCAGAATATAACTTTCAATGGAAACAGGAGTTACTTGAAGCAGCAAAGCAGCTGGCATCCCTACAATATTGCTCCTACCAATGACTCCAGCCTTCTTCCCTTTGATTTGGACTCCATACCTATGAAACAAATCCGTGCAGCCGTTACACGTAACAAACATCGGTTCTCTTCCTCGAATTGCAAGTCGGCCAATGTTGATGGTTCTCTTCCTCGAATCGCAAGTTGGCCAATGTTGACGGGGTGGAAACCATCCGCATCTTTTCCAATGCTAAGAGCATTCAACACATTCTCCTCATTCATATGCTGGTGCAGAGGGATTAACGTTTCAATACAGTTAGGTGCAACAAACATTCCAATTTCTTATCAAACTATGATTTGATCTCAACTAAGATAGACCCATAAAGCAATCCATTCCTTAAGACATGATCTAGAATCAGACCGGAGGTAGAGGCAACTGCACAAGGATGCCATGAACTGAAAGATCATCATTGAAACCTGATATAAACTTGATAACTTCATGTTCTGATGTATCTTCAAGCAAAAGCACGTCGAAAGAATTGATCCGACAGATTCGCAAGCTTTCTTCTTCTTGCGTACATAAGTTGCTGAGTCTTTCCTATCCCCAACAAACAGTACCGCCAAACCCTGAACGATACCTATTGCATCTTTCATTCTTGACACTTCACTAGCAATCTCCTCTGTGGTTTGCTTAGCCACCATTTTGCCATCAATCACCTCAGCAGAACCCTCACTAAAAGTTGCAGCTACACAAGGAACAAAGTAGTTTTATGAGGTGGTTACCAACCATTGGCACCCCACCGGTACGTCGATGACCCAAACGCTTGCCCACTTCTCCGAACATCTTCTCCGTTGGAACTCCCACGTTTTTGGCAATATTACGCATCGGAAGAAACGTTTGGTTGCTCGTCTCAAGGGTCTCCAGCAAGCTATGATGACCGATCCTTCTGATGCGCTTCTCGATCTCGAGGATTCTCTGAGTCGTGATCTCCTGCAGGTGTTGTGCGAAGAAGAACTGCTCTGGCACCAGAAAGCCCGTTGTGACTGGATTTCGCAAGGGGACCGAAACACGAAGTATTACCATCTAGTCACTTTAACCAAGCGCAAGCGTCTACGGGTTGGCAGGCTCACGGACTCTTCTGGCCAGTCAATTACGGATCCGGAGCAGTTGCGCCAGTTGGCTCGTAACCACTTTCTCCAGCTTTTTTCGGTGGTTCCTGGGCCTTTGTTTCCGTTCCCTGCCATTCGCGCCTTTCCCCCTCTGTCTGAAGAGCACATCGCTCGTCTGGTCCGGCCAGTCACCGCCACAGAAGTTAAAGGGGCAATTTTTGACATGGCCCCAAATAAAACCCCAGGTGTTGACGGGTTTAATGCTCTTTCTTTCAACATCACTGGGAGACTGTTGGGCCTGGAGTGGTGACGTTTATCTCAACGACCTTCAACCTTGAACGTTGGGAACATGAATTGAATTGGACGTTGTTGGTCTTAATTCCTAAACTTCCCGATCCGCACCAGCTTACTCAATTTCGCCCCATTAGCCTGTGTACTGTCCTGTATAAGGCCATAGCTAAAATCATTGTGCACAGGTTACAAGAGCACATGCCTCACTGGGTGGCTGAGACCCAATGCAGTTTTATTCCCAGGCGCCATATCACTGACAATATCATTATCGCTCAGGAGGTGATTCATTCTATGCGTAAGAAGACGGGTAGGACGGGGTACTTAGTAGTTAAAGTGGACTTAGAAAAAGCGTATGATCGCCTGCGTTGGGATTTTCTCCACGACACGCTGCTAGCCATCGACCTCCCAACGACCCTTATTCGTGTGATTATGAATTGTGTGACGACAGTTTCCTTCCAAATTGCCAGGCAGGGATCCGTTTCCAACCCTTTTCAGCCTTCGCGAGGGCTTCGGCAAGGCGATCCGCTCTCTCCTTATCTTTTTGTCCTTTGCCTGGAACGCCTCGGGCATCTTATCTTGAGCGAGGTGACGAGTGGGCAGTGGAAACCTATTAAGCTGGAGCGCCCGCCCCCCCCCCCCCCTCTCTCACCTGTTTTTCGTCGACGATCTCGTTCTTTTTGCTCAGGCTGAGGTCTCTCAGGCGGCAGTCATAGCCCGCACTTTGGAGAGCTTCTGTGTAGCGTCCGGGCAGAAAGTTAGTACTGCGAAGACCTGGATTTTTTTTTCCAGAAATGTCTCTGTCGAGACGGCTAGGAGCATCAGTCAGGGGTTACAGATCTCTAGCACTACTAACCTTGGACGGCATCTCGGAATTCCTCTATTTCACGACCGCATGTCTCGACACACTTTTCAGTACATTTTGGACCCGCTTCAGCGGAATCTTGCCGGCTGGCGGGCCCACACTTTGTCGCTTGCCGGGCGGGTTACTCTTTGCCAGTCCGTTCTAGCTGCTCTTCCCGTTTTCACTATGCAAACTGTCCGCCTCCCCCGCCAACTGTGTGACGACATTGAGAAGCTTATGCGCGACTTTATATGGGGGTCTGCAGCCCCTACGCAGAAAATACATCTAGTCCGGTGGTAGTCGGTCTGTCAACCTAAAGCTGTTGGGAGTCTTGGTCTCAGACGGATCCGCCCTACCAATGATGCCCATCTCGCCAAGCTCGGCTGGACACTCCTGACAAAACCGACGGCTCTTTGGGTTCAGGTTCTGCAAGGGAAGTATAAATTTGAGACTTCCCCTATCCCCCTGAGGATCACGCGTCCCGGGGCCTCTGTGGTTTGGCGGAGCATCTCGGCCGTCTGGTCTATTGTCCGTCAGGGGTGCGTTTGGACGCTCGGCTCGGGGCGACGTATTCTCTTTTGGCATGACAGTTGGGGCCCGCTTCTTCATGTCGTGACTTCTCCCGTCCCGGACCACCTTCTGGCTGACACAGTTGCTGCCTATGTGCGGCTTGGGGGGACTTGGGACTGACACGCCTTCCAACTCTATCTGCCGGCTGAAGCCTGTCTAGCGATCGCTACTCTCTCCCCCCAAGTGGAGGGCCTTGGGGACGATACGTTTTTCTGGGGTCCTATGCCTCATGGGCGATTTACTGTGGCCTCCGCGTATGCCCTCCAGGAGGGTAGCCTTTTCGCCACCGAGCGCACTCTGTGGAAGCTTATCTGGAAGTGGCCTGGCCCGCAACGGATTCGGTCTTACCTGTGGTTACTTGCTAACTGCAAACTTTTGACGAATCAGCAGCGTGTGGTCCGGAATATCGCTGTTGACAGGGGTTGCCAGTTTTGTGGCCAGGAAGAGACGACCCTCCACGCGGTTCGTGATTGCCCGCGGGTGAAATCTTTTTGGCGCCGTTTTCCCCTCCTGGTGGTGGATGAGTCCTTCTTCCACCATACTGAGGGGCCTTGGCTCGTTACAAATCTTGGATCTCCCTCGGTTATCAACCAGGACGCTTGGACCACGATTTTTGGTGTAGCCGTGTGGTTTCTTTGGAAATGACGTAATAACAGCATTTTTGAATGTGGCTTTGTTTGGCCGGAGGACGGTACACATGCTGTCTTGGATTATGTGGCCTGGATAGGTCACGCACGCGCTATGGAATTACGGGTCTTTCCGGGCCAAGGCCTCGCAACGGGCAGTCCTGTGGGCTGGTCGAAGCCCCAGGATAGTTGGGTGAAATTAAACACGGACGGAGCTTTCCAAGAGGGCACTCTCCTGACCACAGCCGGCGGTCTTATTCGGGATTGTCAGGGGCGTTGGAGGGGTGGTTTTCAACAACTTCTGGAGAGGGGCTCGCCTTTAACCGCAGAATTTTGGGGCGTGTTCACCGGCCTCCGCTTCGCCTGGGACTTGGGGTAGTTTCGTCGTGTTATCGTTGAAGTCGATTCGCTCGAGGTAATTAACCTCCTCTCGACTTCTCTTGACCCTTTATCTGACGAGGTTTTCTTGATTGCAGGTATCCGGGACTTGCTTCACTGCGACTGGGAGGTCCATCTGCAACATGCCTTTCGGGAGGCTAACCAGTGTGCCGACAGGCTGGCGAGTTTTGCCCGGATTTTACGACCAGGTTTGCACCTTCTTCAAGACCCTCCGGCGGTCCTTCAGGAGCTTCTCCACTGTGATGCGCAAGGCGTGATGTATCCCCGCCAACGACGTTAGTTTTGTTGCTGTGTCCTTTGTATTAAAAAAAAATAGTTTTAGTTATGTCACATACATGTTCGATAAAATGCTCCAACGAACAAAATCCCTTTGACGAATCAACAATGCCGGAAAGTTCCAATCTTTGCATGAGCGTGGCCTTTATGACCGGAGCTGGAGTAGTTTTTATTCTTATTTTTTATTTTCTATTTTTTTGTCCTTGCTTAATTATTGGGATCATTTGAAAACAGCTCTATATTAGTTAGAGAGCATTTAGAGATAAAGCTGTGTATTACTAAATTTTGATGTTTCTTGATATTGTATAAATATAAAATAGAAAATAGTTAATTAGTTTTACACTTCAAATGCTTAATGCTAAATTGTTGTTTTTCTATTCAAGCACATTCACTAATTCCTCTTAAATTATTATTTTGATTTGAAATTATTGATGCATAGAGAAAGTAAATTGTTAATTAGAGCCTTTTTTAATTTTATTCAAATTAGATCAAATAAGTATCAATTGAAAAAGTAATTTTATGTATAGTTGACCAAAAAATACACAATAATGATATACTTTAATATAAATTTAAATTTAAAATATCTATTAAATAAAATTTTTTATTTTTATAAATATTATTATGAAAACTTTAATTTTTTATCAAAACATCCATCCAATCTAATTAGATTCAAAATTAATGTAAATATTTGAGTTAATTATATTTTAAAGGTCTAGTTTAATTAAATATTTTAAAATGAGAAGTTTAGCTATAAAATATAAATAATTAAATGTAGCAAAATAATATGAGTCGTATTTACCTATATCAAAAATTGTTGTGTCTCCTGTTCGGCTGTTCCCTTAATATCCAACTTATTTATTAACAAAGAGAGAGAAAGAATAAATGAGTTGAATGTAAAGAAAAACAGAGAGTGCAACAATTTTCGATACAGGTAAATATGTCCCGAATAACATAAGCAACTAAAAAATAAATATTTTTTAATAATAAGACATACAAACTGTAAATTAGTGACAGGATCAATGACCCAAAAAATGTGTCTTTTTGACAAAATTGCCAAAAGAAGGAAAATGCAACTCATTGGCAAGCGTGTGTTGTGCCTTAAAACTTTAAGAATCCTCGTGTTTTTTGTCTTCCTCATCATCAGCAGCAGGAACTGGTTCATCTGCTCCACCCTCCGCCGGTTCAGGAGGCGGCGTAGAGGAAGTTCGCTTTTGAGAGGCGGCTTCCAGGACATGGTTGTAGTTTCCTTTCTCCAGGAAAAGCTGAGCAAAGTGATGCTTGCAATAGAGGACTCCATTAAGCGCAGCATATGATGAGGGTGTAAGTGAACATCCTCCATGAGCACATCTGAAGCACGTCTTGTGGTAACTTTCTCCTTCCAGTGTCACCTAATCCATATAATAGCAAGAACCCAGTTGAAAATATCAGATTTTGATTAAAACCCAGTTGAAAAGGATCAGATTTTGATTAGTTCCGTGTTGAAAAGATCAGACTTTGATTATGCTAAGAAGCATCAGATTTCTTAAACCAATCGAAATAATAACAAGAACCCAGTTGAAAAGATCAGATTTTATCATCCTTAGAAGCATTAGATTTCTTAAACCAATCGAAATAGTAACAAGAACCCAGTTGCAAAGATCGGTGTTCGATTATACTAAGAAGCAACAGCTTTTTCAAACCAGTCGAAACAATAACAAGAACCCAGTTGAAAATATGAGATTTTTTTTATTATTCTAAGAAGCATCAGATCTTTTAAACCAATCGAAATAATTAACAAGAACCCAGTTGAAAAGATCAGATTTTTTTATTAATACGAAGGAGCATCAGATTTCTTAAACCAATCGAAATAATAAAAAGAACCCAGTTCAAAAGATCAGATTTTGATTATACTAAGAAGCATCAGAACTCCAAAAACCAACCTTCTCCAGTGGATACACTGTTTTCCCGCAAGCAGCACATTTGTCTTGAGTTCCACAGAACATGGAAGACAATTTGCTGGGGATCCTAGACTGTACAGATATCATAAAAACAAATTTTTTAGTGTCATTGTTGGTGTATATAAGATTTTTAACATCAGGTAAATTTGGATACAAAATTGTGAGAATATTACTATACCAGGTCCTGATTCTTGTCAGATTTTCCTACAAGATCAAACCATAAAAAAAGCATAGTTTTAGTTCCTGAATCATCTATAATTCAAGCAAGTTTCAGATCCTGAGAGAAAAGAAAAAAAAAGGGAAAAGGATGACATTACCTGTCTGGAAATTCTTACTGAAATTGCCAGATTCCTTGAAAAGTTGCTCAAAATGAGTCTTGCAGTAGAGGACTCCATCCATGGAGGAATAGTTGCTCATCTGCCATTAACAAGTTTTTCATATCATGAAGAAAGAAAAGGATTAAAAAAAGAAGAAGAAAATACTTACCACAAGAGTGCCTTTGCAATGGCTGCACTTGAAACAGGATTTATGGTAAGGCACGCCTTCAAGAGACAACATATCAACAACATAAACAGTCTTATCACAGGCCTTGCATTTGTCCAAAGTTCCAGTGAATGACATTCTGTTTGTTTCCTTGGAAAAGAAAATTGAAAAAAGAAAAACTAATCTCTGCTCAGCTTCTCTGAGGATAAAGAGAAAATTTATAATAAAAAAAACACCCTATAGATTATTTATCAGTTACCCTCAGATCAGTTGCATGAAATTAAAACAAAGATCTTAATTAATGTCTAAAAGAAAAACTGATTTTTATATGGAATATAAGAGAACTCTTTGCCTTTTAATTGCAATGGATTGAACTGGACACGTGATTGGAGATCCCAATATTATGAGGTAAAATTGGAATGTTAAGTCCCTAATTCTGGATGTTTTCTGACTGGACTGGAGCAAATGAAGGTTGGAAGTTCTGACTTTTTCCCTGGAAAATTTTCTAGGGGATTGAAATGTATAAGAGGTGAGAAAATTTGCAATTTCCTGTGGTCATAGTTATTTTTAAGAATTGCTTAAGATATAAGTCAAACTAAGCTTTTATTTGTTTGTTTATTTTGGTAGTGAAATTAAAAAAAACTTTTTTTATAATTTAATACAAAATATTAAAAATTATATCAATAATTGAAACATAAGGATAATGTTTTATATCAATCAATTATAATATTTGATCACTTTAAAACTATAATTGATTTATCAAAGAATATATGACAATTTTACATATTAAATATGTTATAATTTTTAAAAATATTGAATTTTATAACAAAATACTTTTCTTTTCACATATTTGAAATATAAGAATACATTTCTTCTATGGTAATCAAGTAAAATATTTTAATTTAAAATAACCTTCGAACTAAAAATGGAGTATAAGAAACGAGTGACCGATCTTGAACATTTCAATTCTGTGTCTAAGCTTTTAAAGTTTTTAATTGAGTGATTAAATTTTTAAAATTTTAACAGTTCAATTCAAAATATTAATTCTGTTAGTAATTTGTTGTTTTAGTTAATGAAATTTTTGCTATGCATCATATGTATACATGTCCACCTGAAAAATAATTGTCATGCTTAGACTGGAGATACTTTTTTTAGGTGAACAACTACATATTATGAACAACAAAAATTCCGTTATTCAAATTAGTAAATTATCACGGAACTAATATTTTGAATTAAATTGTTAAAGTTTTCAAATTTTGATCCTTCAATTGAAAATTTTTAAAATTAAGACACTGAATTGAAAAAAAATCTTAAAAAGTTGAGCACTTTAAAATTGGTTGTTCCCTTAAAAAAATGCAATTCCATCAAATAAATCATATACTTTATAATGGTGGTTATTAATCTATTATAGAATAAATGAAGATTATTATTGATAAATAAAATATTAATCTATATATAATAATATAATTATTAGGATTTAATTAACATTATATATCTAATATAAGATAAATAGTTGGTGTATCAAAGATGTCAATTATCAAATTCATCTAAAAGAAAATTATACTTTAAAATATTTTCCTTTCTCACTTATTTTAATTCAATTCAACTATGTTTTCAATTAGACTTTTAAGTTAAAAGTTAAAAGAGCCACATTTTAATTAAATATAGTTAAAATATAGAAAACTTTTAATAAAGAATTAATGTTAGATAAAAAAAATCTTTATAATTATAATTGAGTACTCGCTTATCATAATATTTGGACAGTAGCTATTCTATGTATATATAATAATCTTTTGTAAGGAAGTGTTATTGTTGCAATCAAAGTTTTTCTAAAAAATTATATGAGTATAACTTATTATCAATGTTTTTAAAACCGAACCATAAAATGTTTAATAATTAAAAAGTTTAATCTGTATTATATTGTTATAAAACTATATTAATGAAATTTCTACCAAGTATTATAGTATAACTTTTTTTTACATATATGTATAATTTTTGTAATATCTTTTTGTCACATTATCTAACTCTAACGAAAACATTTTTACTACAAGGTAAAAATAAAATTGCGTATTACCAAATCCGACCTCGCGTTACTGCGGGATTTCAGCTACAACTGAGTTTTTTAATCATTACTTATTATAATTCTAATTAAGTACTAATCGCTTTTATAAGAGATAAACACTTCACAAGGGTAGGCGAAATTAAGGATGACACATTATATCACACTCGAATTTAAATAGCTAGACATCGCTCGAATGACCCAAATCAATTTGATAAAATGATGTTGCTTTTGTCTTAGTCCGACCTCGACCGAACTCCAGGCTTGACTTGTAAGAAAAGGTCAATCCTAATTGGACCAGAGGCGATCTGAACTCCGACTCCTGCTTATTGTCATCATTAATTGTAAGCAATCATGGTGGCAACACAACTTTTTGACACAGTATAAGGTCTGAGATTGTCTTTCCATGACGATCAATCCTCCGAGAGCAATTGACGCCGCCGTCCAAAATATTCCGGACAACAACGTTCACGGAATGGATACCCTTGACTCGGTAAATCTCCACCTTAACATTTTCATCTATCCATCTGTGTCTCTGCAGGATGGCTTCTGAGTGATCTAAGGTGTTTGCGAAGGAAGAGTTGTTCAGAAGAACCGAGACAACTTCCTTCACCCATTCCTCTGTTACAATCAACTCAAACCTCTGGATATCTGGAGGATGATGTGGGATGATTGAGAAGTTCATGTCATTTCCTTTGTCTCCCACCCTACTGTGTGCTACTTCATAAAGCGGAATCGTCCTGCCTGATGGTGCAGGAATGGTGTTGGCTGCTTGAGAGGAGGATTCTACATATAAATCAGTCAGGGTGTCAGCTTTTTCAAGTGACGGCAATGGAGGTTCAAAGGAACTACAAGAGGGTTTTGATGCAGCTCCAGGGCCAGTACACTTGATGGCAGTCCTCCAGAAAACATGCTTGCGATCGACCTAAATATGAGCAAATGAGTGTCGCATTATCCATAAGAATATTACATATCCCATTGAGCTAGATAGAGACAGATAAGAGAGTACCAACTGTTTTTCCAGGAATATCTCTTTCTTGTGTCCAGTGCTTCGCATGAAAATAAGAAGAGAAAGCAATTAGGATGGCATATTGAGCAGGGATGGCAAAAAGGTTTAAACCTGAACTGGTCCGATCTAATCCCAGTCGAAGTTAACAGGACAAATCAGATTTAATCAGACTTGGACTTAGATTACGCCTGAATCCGGTCCGAAATATTTCATGTATGTAGTCAGTACTAATTATTTTGTTTCTTCGACTTTAATGAGTTCATTTGAACCTGCTCAGAGTAGCTTTGATCGGGTTAGGATAAAAAAAAGTTTAAATTCAATCAAGCAAACAGGCTTGAACTTTTCGAGTATGCTCAAAACCTGAACAGGATCAGACTTGGGCCTTAGAGGGCCTGAGCCTGATCCGGCTAATTGTTATTCCTAATAAGAGGCAAGCAAGAATAAGGTTCAAGTTGTAAGTAAAGAAGAAGAAGCTGCAGAGCTGGGAAGTAATCCACCTGATACCACCACCACCAGCTGGCCCATTTGTATACAAAGCTGTAAACTCTCTTGTAAATTGAATTGCTTGGTCCTCCAGCTCGAACAATCCATCCATGCGTAACCTTATATCTTCTACAGTGTCCCCTGCCGGAGTTTTGCTTGTGGCTTTCACACTATCGAGGCCAATGACGTATGAAACTACTTTCCTACTACTGTCAGGACACGCTTCTTCCATCCATGACCTTACCTGATAAAATATGAACAGAATGTTAATTCACTCTAAAGATATGATTTCAGAAGAAAAAATCAGGGAACGAAAACAATGGTCTCACAAGAAACTCAGCAGCTTCAGCTCGCTTCACACAGTTGCGCCCTCCGTATGATATCTCTCCCCATCCTTTCCATCCACAGTCCTGAAAATTGAAAAATTAGAAGAAGACAATCAGGAAGAGTGATGCAAACAGAAGTACTGGATGAGCAAACCGAAGTACTGGATGAACATTGCCAGGACATGTGAGCTGGGTTGCAATATAACTTCATTTTACTCAGCAAGGGAGAGGGGGAGAGGGGAAAGAGCTAGATAGTAGTAGTTCATGATGTAATAACATATTTAGATCCCATACAAACACACGTATATAGAGCAATTAGAAAAGAAATAACTGATCTTCCCAATTTCCTTGATTAAATCCATTCATGCCTCGCCTAAATTCTGTGGTGCAGAGAACGTACCTTTGGTGACAATTGTAAGAGTTTATCAGGTATTGGTCTGGTCGATGGTTTTGCTCTACCACAGAGAACTTTGCAGCTTGATAATGGGTGAAATGTTACATCTTGGACATCAATCACCTGTATTTTAGTACAAAATTTCAACCCTTTTATAGAATAATCTATTGCAAGCCCTTGATCATGTCCATCTAACTTACCAAATCAGGGGTTATATAAGCACATGGATCGCCTATCTCATACAGAAGCTGTTGGGCACAAGTACTGAAATTCAACATCCCACCACTACCTTCTGCTTTTGCTACAACAACTTCTCCATCAAAACCTATTTCTGCATAAGGAAGTGATAGATCCAGGAGCGATTGAAACGAAAAATCCCGGTACTTGTCACCTGCCCTAAAGAAGATGTAGAACATCAGGTCTTGCGTGTCTAAAACTTTAAACGAATACCACAATTGCATGATAATGAATTTCTTGCAGAAATTTAAGCCAAAGAAAGAAAAAAAACTAACCAGGGTGCATGAAGTATCCCCCGGTCAGTTGACAACCACACTCAAGTAGGTGGCCTGCAAGACAGCCTTGAGCTAGCTCCTTCACATCATTCCAATTCCAGCCTAGTTCATATACCTAATCATCACAGCACAGTTAGTGAGATTACTCTCTGGAAAGAGTTAAACACAAGGATGCGTAACACTATCTGCAGGAGGTTTTGCAAGGAGTTCTGCTGCAATATTTGGTACTATGAGAGCATAAAAGCTTGATCAACAAATTAACATAAGACAGAAGAACAAACATTATTAAGCCCCGAAAGAGGCAAACAATGGATGAAATTGATCGCAAAATAATAAGGTATCATACCATCGGAGCCAAGAACAAAGCGGCATCAGCAACCCGGGAAGTGATTATAACATCAGCTTGATACTTTTCCAGACAGTGGACAATGGGAGCTGCTCCCAGATATGTGCTTATGCCCTTTGTTGATTCAAACTAATATACATTAACCTCAAGAAGATGACAGAAGACAAAAGCATGTGTTAACAGGAGTATCAGATTCTTACACCTTCCATCACATATGGTGAGGATTCTGAACCTGGATATCAACAAAGTATACACATCCTCAGTCACATAATTCAGAAACATTAGAGAATCAGGCTTTCTACTGAAAATAAAACTAGGGTCCTACCTGATTTCCATGAAGGAACCTCATGAGCTACAGCAACAGAAACACTAAGACCCAAACTGCTAGCTATCTCCAAAACCCTCTCCTGCGCACCAACAGCATCCACTAACCACATAACCAAGAAGGAACAAGGAACTCCGTCATCAAGAACAGAGAAGAAGCAACCACATAATGTCTACAAGAACCAGATTGTTTCATATTCTTACTTGCACCCATGTTGGTTATTATGCGAGTCCCTCTTTCCACAGCCAAACGTAAGAGCAAATGCATCCACTCCGATACTACCCAGAAAGGATCAACAAAGAGCAAAATGAACTTCAATATGATGAACAGGCGAAAGATATACTTAACTCTTCATGGAACGGAAAGTTACTGCGAATATCATAACCCACGCCGCCGGAGAGCATTGCCTGATAACGATCAACGAGAGTGCGCTCCGCTAAGCATTCTAGGACTAAGTAGTCAAGTTGTTTGACTCTCTGTAGCAACTTGAGCGCCGCCATTGGCCTGTCTCCTCCAAACCCAGCACCACATCCTATGTACACCTTATTCCTTCTCCGTCTTGGATTCACTCTCTGTTTCTTGCAATCCAAACACAACCTCATTAATTACCTCCTAACGATTTAATGAGAAAATAAGAGCTCAAAAGCTAACCGGTTTGATCACGCAGTCGTGGATTTCATCCAAATCTTGACCGTCCATCGACTGAGACAACCTCAGTTCCCGCGAATTCCGATCACCGAGAGCGTAACAGTGATGATCGTAGTCAGGGACAAAGTTGAGTTATCACCACGTAGTGGGTTACACTGACATCGAGAACAGCAGTTACCATGAGTAGATTTCGTGATTGACCTGTCAGTCACTTCTAGATTGTGAAGTGACTATACTATCTGCACAACAAGCCCGCGTGATACGTGGCCAAACTAAATTGGTCCGTCTTTTTCAGGCATGCACTCATTTTTCGCACCTATTCAACAGTTTCTCAAATCTGGAGAGCACAGTCCGGTGTGCACGACTTCTTATCGCCATTGTTTTATTTTATTTTATTTTTTTATTTTATTACATTAGGTATTTTAATTTAGTCGGACTTGGTTGGGTCGGCCAAACAAGGCTCAACTTCGAGCCCAAATATCAACAGCCCGTTAGTAGGAGGTCGTCTCCCATGCAAACACTAAGACTAACGTGGAAACCTAAACCTAGCCAATATCCCCTATATAAGGTACTATTCAG
>JAOSBM010000004.1:2219512-2246901 GCA_027568955.1 Erythroxylum tenue
CCTAGCCAATATCCCCTATATAAGGTACTATTCAGCCATGATAGAGGTAAGTAACAAAAACCCTAGTTCTCACTATTATAACCGACCAATACCTTCACCAAAAGACTGACTTAAGCATCGGAGGCGCCTGCCGGTGATCACCCTCGGTGTGCTTTTGTTTGTTTTGCAGGTATTGCAGAGATCATACCCGTAGATTTCATGAATCCGAATAACGGTGTTCAGCCACAACAGGATCTGGCAGAACCAGGACTAATCCTAACCCCTAAGACCCTACCTTAAGAGTCATAGAGGAGGTAAATCTGGAATCTAAGATCCCTCAAGTTCCTACGTATTCTATATATTTCTGCGCACAAGGAGTCGTCACATACTTAATTAATCAACTGCTGATTAATCACTAGCCCTGCACAAGGAGTCGTCACATACTTAATTAATAAATTGCTGATTAATCACTAGCCCTGTTCAGCATTAAGTCCTAGAAGTCCTCAAGTACTCTAATAACTTCAACTCTCACTCTGTTACTGGAAGCAAGGTGTCTGTAATTAATCCGATTAAGAAGCTTTGCTCAAGAAATTAGAGGATCATCAACAAGAAAAATTTCTCATTTCCCTTCATTTTGCGTAACTTGAACTCAAAACCTCCCGTAAAATTACAACTTCTTATCGCCATTGTTGATTATGAAGCGGTATGGAAAGAATCATAATATACGCAAAATTTTTTTTTATATTTTTACAAAAAAAATTATTGTACCCGTAATTTATATTTACAAATGATCAATTTTTATTATTAGTATTATATTAAATTAATATTAAAATAAATTATTTAAATGTATTTTATATTTTTTAAAAAGGAAACAAAAGTAAAGTGAAAAAAAGAAAAAAGAAAAGACAAAAACAGTGAGTAGATGCCCTAAGAAACACTGAAGCTGTTTCTCATTCTCGAAATTGGCCTGTTTTTTCCCACCACCATCTCCATACCTGACGCCACTGCTCTACTTCTTCTTCTTCTCTCGTAGCTTCTCCAAATTAGCCTCAATAGTCGAAACCCTAAATTGTTCCATCTAACTCATTTTTTTCCTCAGATCCGCTGCATTTCGGCTCCTAAGTCCGACGATCTTTTTCCGTCCAAATTCGGCGCTGTCTTCTCCTTTTCCGTTCAACGTACCTTATATTTATAACTGTCTTCTTCTGTACAAAATTTTCCAGATTGACCCTCTCTAGCTTCGATTTGCTAACCTGTTCATTCTTTGCCCAAACGTAGTTATTTTGAATCTTGTTATTATCTTTGTTCGTAGGTTCTGTAAAAAATTTGGTGTTTGTATCAGATATTTACTTGGTTAGGGTTAGGGCTTTTTTTTTGTAATGAACACGAACAACAGTAGATGGAGGAACCCGCCGGGGATCGGCGCCGGAAGGGGCGGAGGCATTAACGCGAACCCTAGTTTTCAATCGAGGGTTCCGCAGCAACATTATGTGCAAAGGAACTTTGTGCAAAATCACCAGCAGTTTCAACAATACCAACAGCAGCAGCAACAACAACAACAACAGCATCAGCAGCAGCAGCAGCAGTGGCTTAGGAGGAATCAGTTGCCTCCTTCGGAGTCCACCATCGATGAGGTCGAGAAGACTGTTCAGTCCGAGGCCCTTGACTCGAGGTTTGTTTACATAGGTTTTCAATTGTTTGATCTGAAAGGTTTCTGGTTGTTGCATTTTGTTGTTCTTTCATTCGAAAATGGTTAACGTTGTGTTGTTGTATGTTTTAAGTTGTAGTCTGAAGTGTTGTTGCTTTTTGTTGGATTTCTCTGATTAGTTCTCAAGATTGGAAGTCGGGGCTAAAGATACCAGCACCTGATACACGCTACAGAACTGAGGTATGTTCATTCTGCACTTGCATGCTTGTTATTGTTGATGACATATATTTATGTTGGTGGCTAGTGATGCAACTACCCTGGAAATTTTCAAGGATTGATTTCCTTTCATTTACATCTTTAAGATTCGTAGTCACTTCTGGATTGTGTTTTTATAGTCAATCCAAATTTGACTCTAAAAATAAAACAATTACATGTGTGGTAAAAGTTCTTGTTTCTTTCTTGAAATGCATATAACATGCCAAGGCATCTACCTAGCTGTGTCATTGTGCCAAGGCAGGGTGCCAGACAAGGAAAGTGGCACAGTGAATTTCGGTACCTGGAACAAGGCACTTTTAAACCAAACACTTGCCTGGGAAAATATGCCATATAAATAGATGTGATTTGTATTCCCTTCAGATATGAGAGCCTTGATAATAAATTCAATGAAGTAACATCTTTTGAACTTCATTCTGCTTTTTGAAAAGCATTGCAAACTCTAAGTAGTTGTTTTGGTGACATGCAAGCATTTTTTTTTATTGGTTAGGGCTCTTAAAAATTATCATTAAAAATTATCAAGAGTATTTATAATTTGCTAAACTGATGTACCAGTGCTGATTGCTTTTTAAATTTTCATCTATCAGGATGTCACAGCTACAAAGGGAAATGAATTTGAAGATTATTTTCTGAAACGTGAATTGTTAATGGGTATATATGAGAAGGGTTTTGAGCGGCCTTCTCCAATTCAAGAAGAAAGCATACCAATTGCACTTACTGGTAGTGATATTCTAGCCAGAGCAAAAAATGGAACGGGGAAAACTGCTGCCTTTTGCATTCCTGCATTGGAAAAGATTGACCAAGATACTAATGTTATTCAAGGTTGATTCAATTCTCTTTGTTTGGGATTTACCTTATTTAATATATGGAGGACATTAGACAGTTTTGGGTACTTTTGTTTTAATGTAAGATGGTTTTGCCTTTTTGTTCTCCTTCCCAAGAATAGGTCCAACATTTTTAAAAGATTTAGCCTTTAGTTTTACGAGACTATAATACAGAAAGGAATTGATTTCTTTTAGTGACCTTTGTTCTGTCTTTCACAAAGAATCTTTACTTCAAGTTTGTTTTGTGAGTAGTTTAAACGTAGAATAATGTGATGCCTGATTTGCTTCGAACTACTAGGTGTGTTTGCTTTGAGTACTGACCTAGAAAATTGAGTTGGCTTTCTAAATTCTAAACCATTGATATTTTGTATGTTTTTTATGTATAGTTGTTATACTAGTGCCAACACGAGAGTTGGCTCTTCAAACGTCTCAAGTGTGTAAGGAGCTTGGCAAACATTTGAAGATTCAGGTCATGGTCACAACAGGTGGTACAAGTCTAAAGGATGACATCATGCGCTTATATCAACCAGTTCATTTACTAGTTGGTACTCCTGGAAGAATATTAGATCTTGCAAAAAAGGGTGTCTGCATCTTGAAAGATTGCTCAGTGCTTGTCATGGATGAGGTACATTCTATGCCCGACTTAGTTATTCTTGTATTTTGACCAAGGAGTTCTCATATCATTAATGAAAGTTGAAATTGACATCTCAGTGGACAGAAAATTTGTGGCTTGTATTTCTCCGAAGAAAAACTGACCATATTACCTTCTCAATGTATGGAATTTAGTTTCTTTCAGAAAAAGTAGCATAACAGATTCCCTTGATAGTTTAAGCCTTAAGGATGACTTTGGATATAATTGCATAAACATACATCTTGTCTTGATTTTATGTCATTCATTTACTTCCCAGTTGGAACTGGCCATTTACAATTACTGTTATATTCTTAGCAGATTTGTTGTCACACTGTTTTCATCTGCTCTCTTGTTTAAGTTATCGATTTATGTTCCTGTGGTAAAAATATCTGATGCCACATGCATCTTTGTATTTCAGGCTGATAAGCTTCTCTCTCCAGAGTTTCAACCTTCAATAGAGCAGCTGATACGTTTTCTTCCTGCAAATCGCCAGATATTAATGTATTCTGCCACATTTCCTGTTACTGTCAAGGATTTCAAAGATAGATATCTACATAGGCCTTATGTTATCAATCTCATGGATGAGCTTACTCTGAAGGGTATAACGCAGTTTTATGCTTTTGTGGAAGAACGCCAAAAAGTCCACTGTCTAAACACTCTTTTCTCCAAGGTTTGCCCAAACTAGGTTTTGTTGTTTGCTTTGAATTATTCTTTGTGAATATGGTGTGATTCTTGATGCTTTATATGCAGCTGCAAATAAACCAATCAATCATTTTCTGCAACTCTGTGAATCGGGTGGAACTATTGGCTAAGAAGATTACAGAACTTGGTTATTCTTGTTTTTATATCCATGCAAAGATGCTGCAAGACCATCGCAACAGAGTGTTCCATGACTTCCGCAATGGTGCATGCAGGAATCTTGTTTGTACTGGTACGTGATGGTTTCCAGGATCTTAAATATAAGTCAACGCATAACCTTTCTTTTGGTACTCTGCAGTGTTGCCTGACTTTCCAATCATAAGCTGTCACTGACTACAATAAGCATTTCGGTTGCTCGTGATCATATTGTACTGTACTTTGCATGTTTAGCTTGATTTTCCACTATTATGCAATTTTGAATTTGCCGTATGAAGTATCCCCTTTTTCTCCTTGCTTGACATTGTAATCTGGCATATGCATTGAAAAGTAACTAACAAGAGAATATATACTCGATGCAGATCTGTTTACGAGGGGTATAGACATCCAGGCAGTGAATGTTGTAATTAACTTTGATTTCCCCAAAAACTCAGAAACGTATCTTCATAGGGTAAGTTGGATAAATTGGTTTTCTGTCAACTTTCCATCTGTTTTGATCCTTACAGTTTTCTATCGTTTTATGTAGGTTGGACGATCTGGAAGGTTTGGTCACCTTGGTTTAGCGGTAAACTTGATCACATACGAGGACCGCTTTAACTTGTATGCATTGTTCTCACACTGCTTGTCTAAACTTGAGGGCTTAGATAAAACATCTGATATAAACTTGATCTACTGCCATTTTTCCCTTCAGGTATAGGATTGAACAAGAACTGGGGACTGAGATCAAGCAAATTCCTCCACATATTGATCAGGCGATATATTGCCGGTAGTTTGTGGTAGAATATCGTGTAACGGAAGAACAGCTAGTGGCAAAACAGGGTAGAAGTGGTGAGTACTCCGTGGATTTTGCCAAGTTGCTGATCGATATTTGTTTCACTTGCTACCCGTCTGAAATTGCTAACTCTTAACTAAGCCTTAATGATTTGGCATTTGCTTAAACATGTCATAAAATTTGTCAATGATGGAAGTTGATGGGTTGTATGTTCTTGTTCGGTAGGAATCAAGTTCATCTTCTGCGGACTCTTGCTAAGAATTAAATGTTGTTGATGGAAGGCTTGGGATTTCTATATCATGGAATGCGTTTTCTTTAGTTTTTTGGATTTATACGGAAGATTATAATAGTGTTTCAGGTCTTATGATAGAACCAACTCAAAAGTTAGCTAAAAGGGTGGGAGAGTTCATAAGCCTATAAATCATACATCAATCTCTTTTATTACCGATATGGGATAATTAGACCATAATATCTCATCACGTTTCGCAGCTCAGGCATTGGTGGGCTGGCTGTGCGTTAGATCTTTTTTAACCTCGGGCAAACACTGCTATATTGGCGTCACCACTCATACTCATGGGTGGCTGTGTGTTAGACCTTTTCTAACTTCGGGTGAATACTGCAATGCCGACTTGAAGGAGTGATGTTAGCTCTGATACTAATTGCTACTAGTTTTATAGGAGAATTAATCCTAAAAGTTAGCTTGAAGGGTGGGAGAGTCTATAAGTTAATAAATCTCATATCAGTTTCTTTTATTACCGATGTGGGACAATTAAATCATAACAAATAGGGGCTAGAGAGAGTTAAAATGGTTTCTTTTTTAACAGTACGAGTCTCATGTTGAGTTCTTACTTATCTTACTAGCTTTTATTAATACTATCTATAATACTATAACAAGTTAAACTTTGTCTCTTATTTAAATAGTTTAATCTTTTAAACATTTTTTAATTTAGTTATTATTTTTTAAAAGTTTAAAAATATAAATTAAATCAAAAGGTTATTTTTATCTCTGTAACTTTGTTAAATATTTTGTGGATATTTAAAACTAATTCTTAATCTTTAAGTTTTATTATTTGTTTCCAAATTTGTTAAAAATAATAGTGACCAAAAATGATACCAATATTATATGTAAATTAATCAAATATAAAATCTAATTTAAATTAATTACATTTGACATAAAATAGTAATTTATTAATTACATTTGACATAAAATAGTCATTTATTATTGTATTAAATTATTAATTTTATTAGTCTAGGTTGGATTTATTATTGTATTAAATTATTTTTTAATTACTTTAAATCAAATAAGAAAATTCTTTTTAATATAATTATAATACCAATTAGATGATGAAAAACATGAAATATTTTAGTAAAGACCGTCTTTAATTAAAGTTAAGCCCAAATAAATTTAAATTAAGCTTAAATTTTAACAAATTTAATTAATTTAAATATTTTACAACACTAATAATTGAAAATTTTAATTGGTTTAACAGTTGAAACTTTGAATTATCTACTTTTTTGATTTAGTTTTTTATTTTTTAATTTAATTTATTTTAATAATTTTTGTTAAAAATCGATCAGTTTATTAATTAATATGTTAAATCTTATAAATTAAAATAAATTAATTATTTTTTAAAACTTCTTTTATTAACTAAACTTCAAAATTTTCTATACATCTAAACAATTTTTTTAATCTAATTTTAAATTTTTTAAAATTATAAAATTTTTATTTAATTTATAATTATGGTTAAAATTTACAACTTTTAAACCTCTTATTTTATTAATTTCAAAATATAAACCACTGCCATCTCTCTGAACACTTACCGCTGCATTTATGGTACCGAAGCCCTTTCTCATGTTTCCTCCACCCTCAATCTGTTCTACCTCTTTCTTTCCCACCAAACAAACTGACAAGCTCACTCGACACATTCGAATTCCTTATCATATAAACTAAGAGCAAAAGGCAATACCTTTTATGTCTTTTCCTTTTCTTTTTTCTAGTTTCTCTACATTTTTTGTTGCAACAGAGCTTGGAAGTTTCTCTTGTCCTGTTGCTGTAAGGCAGGCAAGTGAACCAAGGAAGGACTGGTTGAAGAAGGTGAGTAATTTGATGGTCACTGTCAAAGTCGGGCTAGCCTGCCATTATTAACTCTTCATCTTGTAAAATTTCTGTGTCTAGTCCACAAAGAATCCGCCTTTAATGCATTTCACTTTCATCTTCAATTCTTCATTGCATTATTACTCTCTTCCTTCCTCTGTCTCTGTCTCTGTCACTCTCTTGCCAGTTCTGTACGGCGAAAATCCGTCAAAACAGGAACCCCATCTCATTAACTCTTTTCACTGTTTCTACAAGGATCTTTGAGGCTCTATGATGATTACTGTTTCTACAAGGTCTTTGAGGCTCTATAATGATTCAACTTCTCACTTGTCATGCATAGATTGGACGTGTGTTTTAGTCTAGTCTCATTCATAGGCAAATTTATTGCTCTTTACACCAGCTTGAAACTCGCTGATCGTCCTTTCTTCCACACCCTTAGTAAATGCCCACTTTCGATTTACCTAGATAAGAACAAACTTCGCATTTAAAGCTCTCTATTTCTCTCTGGATCCATGTCACACTCGTCTACTCTGCCTCTCTCTTTACGGTTTCTGTCACCCGTGTTTAATAATGCGTGTGCACTTTTTTCTAGTGCTTAACTTTTTTCTTTCACAGTAAAGGGTTTCGCTTGGAGGTTTTGAAATTTCGTTGAAGTTGAAAAGTAAATGGGAAGGACACCATGTTGTGATAAGAAGGGGTTGAAGAAAGGTCCATGGACACCTGAAGAGGACGAAGTTCTTGTTAGTTACATAAAGAAGCATGGCCATGGAAGCTGGCGCTCTCTTCCCAAGCTTGCAGGTAGGTAGATAGACGGTTTAAGCATTTGAGAAGCAAATGTAGCTTAAAAGTGATATTTTTTGAGAACTTGTTTTGCATTTTGATTGGGACCCAGAAGAGAATTGGTTGGAATTAGACCAAAAATTTCCTGTTTAACTCGTTTAAGCTCGCATGCTGCACAGCTCTCTCCACTTCCCTGTCAATCACTCTGTGTTCCATTTCCTACCTGAGAAGTGTTATTACTCACTCCTGAAATCGAAATTATTCTTTAGTTATATTTCTCCTTCATGATAATCGCCTTCATTATTAGTTTTGTGAGGATTTCCTAGCTTTCATTGAAAGCTATCTCTTGTTTAAAGATGTCATTCTTGCTTGAAGGAACGTCTATGTATCAATTGTTGACGGATTTTTACCTTGTTTGAACAGGTCTTCTTCGCTGTGGAAAGAGTTGCAGACTAAGGTGGACGAACTATCTCAGGCCAGACATCAAACGAGGTCCATTCACACTTGAGGAAGAGAAGCTTGTAATTCAGCTTCATGGTATTCTAGGAAACAGGTATTTCCCTTTTGTTTTACTTCTTAAGAAATTTGGATAGAGCTGGTATGAGAAAAGATGAGCAGGCTAAAAACAAGTTAGTGACTTGCATGGATTAAAGACTTTTACAGATTCAGCTAAATCCCGTATATTGATGTTGTTATTGAGAAATTGTGCATTATCTTGTTTCCAGCTGGAACAACTTTTGCCAAGTGAATCTGGAAATCTGATCAGAGTTCCTACCTTGATTTACAGGTGGGCAACCATTGCCTCTCAACTACCTGGAAGAACAGATAATGAGATCAAGAACTTATGGAACACCCACTTGAAGAAGCGCCTTCTTTGTAAGGGACTAGACCCTCAAACTCATAAGCCCTTAGCCTCAGCCTCTTGTGGAATAGCCATAAAGGGACCTGCATCTCCCACCACTCGCCATTTGGCTCAGTGGGAAAGCGCTCGCCTTGAAGCTGAAGCACGACTTTCCAGGGAATCCTCATTCGTCCACACACCTGGGAAAACTGATTCTGATCATTTCCTACGCATGTGGAACTCACAGGTTGGAGAAGCATTCAGGAAATTGAACAAGGATAGGAAACCTGTCTGCCAAAGCCCAATCTCTCAGGCATCTTCATCCACCACCAAATATGGATCATTTTCAGTCATCACTTTAGATGTTAGTCCTCACTTGGCAGGGTCCTCTGGTACAGAAAACAATCAAAACGATGAAACTCAGTGCAAGAGCTGCAAACTTCATGCTCTACATGCGATGGGTGGCTCTTCATCAAGCTCTTCTGATTTGGAGGATTCGACGGACAACACTCTACAGCTTTTGTTGGATTTCCCTGTTAACAATGATATGAGTTTCTTGGAAGAAAGTATGGATGATTGTATCACTTCTTCTGCAATGTCAACCAGAACCTCCGCCGTCTGTCCACTGTGAAGCATTCAGGAAAGCTAATCCTTATCGTTAGGCTTCTGTTGGTTAGTTTTCCAGCTATATATTTCAGGACCTACGAGCTTTTAAACCTGTGTAAAAAGAAGGAAAGCTCATGGTTCTTTGTGGATCTTTTTGGCCTAGTATATTTAAAGCTCATGGTTTTATTTACTTGAGCCTTGGCAATTATATAGGAAGGGTATTTCCCCAACTAGAACTTTCAGAATCATCAGATATGCTATGTAATATTTCCAACTTTCTGATGCTATTCAATTCATCAGATTTCTGCTTCTTGCCCCAATCTTACTGTTATTTCCTTTGGATGGCTATGTTTAAAAAACTTGATAATCGAAGGAACTGGTTCAGAATCATATTGTGGAAATATGTCACAGTTTGTTTAAGAACTTCTTCAGGATTTCCAGTAAACTGATACGAGACATGATTTGGTTACATGATGTATAAGTAAAGAGATGTCATCCGGATACTCCCAACAATTCTCTAACAAGATTTCATACAACTATCAGAATGAATTCACACGTCTCACAGATGAAATATTGTCCATTTCTTTACATACACACAGCACAATATGATTCATTAATGAAAATTTGCTTCTCCAGTAAGTAGACATAAACAAGGTGGAAAGTATGAAAGTGGACTTAAACAAACAATGAAAACGGTACATCTATTTACTCATTTTAAGACCAGGTTTGCATCATCAGAAGCAGCCAATCCACTTCTTCGGAGTTTGTCCAGTAGCTCGGAATTTTGCAGCCATTTCCTCTGCCTTCAGAACTTCTTCTCCATGTCTGGCTTCAACCACTGCCCTTTTTTCTTCAGCTTCTTTATGTATTAAAGCTATCTTGTTCTTAGTTTTCTCCCCATATTCTGCTTTTTTCTTCTCCAATTGTTCCTGTCATTTCTTGAATTTGTCAGTGCTTAAACCTACGCAAATAAGAGGTGAAAATGTATCGAAAATCCGGAGCAGAACAAGGAATATGCTGCTGTTTAATACTTGTAAGACATGTTAATGGGTAAGAACAGGAAGTCTTTGAATTAGAACCTCAATCGTTCTCAGTTTGGCTTCTAGAGCTGCCTTCTTGCTGTTCTCCCATGCACCAACTTCTGAGATCTTTTTCTGAGCCCTGCTCAACAATACCAGAATAGAAGTTTCAAGATCAACATCCTCAGAAACTAAGTGGAAATTAAGTTTGCAACAAATAGTGACTAAAAACTACTAGGTAGATATCAAACTTTTTAGTTCTTTTAAAGTATATAACAAAAACTTGAAGGTAACTTTCAGAAGAAAGAAGAAAAATTGATGCTGATGAGTAACATCAACTGGAAACCAGTTAAAGTGAAGTGTCAAAGTTTGATCAAACTCAATATATCTTGATTATTAAGCTTCATTTTAGTGCAGGTTTTTGCAATATTAGAGACAGCTTACTTGTTATCTGCTTTACTTTTCTCGCTTTCTTCCCATGCCTTGACGAAGGAATTCCTCTTCTCTTTCTCAACCTCTGCAAGAGCAACTTCTGAACAACAAAGTAATGGGCATAAATTAGTCATAGAAGACGAAAATCTCCATTGTCATATGCAGAGAAACTGTGTTTATGTCATCTTAAGGGCCACATTATAGCAAAAGCTAAGTCTTGTAAATGGTTATATACAAGAAGTAATTGATGGATCCAATAAGTTGTTCTCCAATTCTACATTATTTACCAAAACTACTGTGAAATGAACATAGAAATGGAACAGTGGAGTAGCTTAAGCACTTACCTCTGTCAAGAGAACCTCCTGAAATCTTCTTTGGAGCAGCAGGTTCCGGAGGCTCTGATAAAACAAGAAACTCAATCACCTTATTGGTTATGTCATGACTAGAAAAGAATGATTTCCACTTCAACCAAATTGTTTTAATTCTAATGAGTATATACAGAATAAAAACTTAAATTCTCTGCGATCTTGCTGAGTGGATTCTTCTGTTTTGTTCCAATACCAACATGGATTGACCAACACCAACACATTTCGTGTAAGACACTGCTATATTTCCTTTGCTTTACAGCTTCAATTATTGAAGGCGAAAAACACAGGAAGTGAGGTCCCTCTTACGGGGATCCCATGACAGTTGGCCTTTAGTAAAGCAACCATTATTCAACCTCTTGTGGAGCTGTCAGGATCTTATTCAACTATGGAAATGAACGCATTTGGGCCCTACAGATACAATTCTACCATTGTAGGCAAAACTGCAACTAGATAATGAGGGATCAATTCTCCATTTTCCTATTTCCACGTGTCACTTGATACGATTCATCTATCTATTAATATTAATAAATGGATGGATGGTCCAGAACACAGAACACACAACACACAGATGTCAGGCTAAAAAGGAACGGTCACCTACTAGATAATGAAGTTTCTTCAAATCCCATCATATCACACTACCCCAAAATCACAAGTAACACTAACGTTTCAGAGTTGGGAATAGCCGGCACAGCCTCGCTGAGGAATGTAATACCAAAAAATGACTCTTTTGAGAAAAAGTATGAAGAGGCAAAGATGTCCATGACCATTTAGTATAAAAAACAAGAAGAGAGAGAGGGCATCATTATGAATTATTGCCAAACTTTTGGATGAACAGTTCACGCAAACTGTACGTATATACTCAGACTTGATCGTAACGGTATCGAAAGTTGAGTCTTTTTGAGTACCATCTGTACAATATAGCAATCAGGAAACTTTGAAAAGGAGCAGAAGACAATAAACTTTCCCAGAATCCCAGACCAAGGATATAGAGAAAGAAACGATAAGCAGAAATACCCGCACAAAGAAATCTGAGGAAAGTACAACAAAACAAACAAATAAGACAAACCCAGAAGAAAAGCTGGAATCTTTCACGCCCTCAGCTTTGGTTAAAGCAGAGTAAATCGCATACTTTTCACTTCCCATCCAAAAGCTATCTCACCTTAACCAAGCACATACAATACACATAAATACAATTCACTATGTAGAAGATGCATACAAATAGATATAAAGAAAGAGCTCTACTTTCTACAACAGCAAGAGCTTTGGATTCCTCTGAAGGTGGTGGCACTGGAACCGTTGCTTTCTCCTCCGTCACATCCTTCTTAGGTTCCACCTTAGTCTCAGTCTCAGTTTCCGGCTTTTTCACTGCCAATTCCGCCATTACTTTCAGCTATAGATATCTCACTCTCACTCGTATAACACTAAATAAATACTGGTCTCAACTCTTGCTCTCGTACCACCTTAAATGCTCAATTTAGCCACTTCGACGAAACTTTCGGTGATCTTTCAAGGTGGGTCCCCTGTTCCCCTGTAACACTGTTCATCCAACCTCGGATTCTAATGATCTCGAGGAAAAAAGTATTACGTCAACCGTTCGTTTCAAACATCCGATCGATCGAACGGTGATAGGGGGTGGGAACATGGGACCACGAGAGAAATTTGTTGTATGGTAAATTTGCTCATATGCCGACAGGCGACAAGTAATCGTAAAATCCCGACATAGAAGAACTACGTGTAATAAGTCGGCATGATTACTACGACGTCGGTCAAGGAATGTGTACAAAATCGTCTTTTCGCATTGCAAGCAGATTTGTGTTATTTTATATATTTGGTTATTTAAAAGCACGTGGAAGTATAAGGTGTGTTGTCTCTTTAGACCTGCACGGATAAGCTGGCTACGAGGACGTGTGATCCTGTGATGATACACGTTGATGGGTGCGGGTGCACGGTAGAACTAGAACATGTAGGGGTTTTTGGTGACGTGGCGACGAACAGTCCAGATAACTAAGATTGCGATTGTGACATTGTCATCTATACATTTAATTAGACGGAAGAGATTTAATAGAATTAGATGAAGTTGCTGAAGATTTTTTAGTTATTTTTTAATATTATTTTTAAATGTATATTTATTATATAATTTAAATAAATTATTTAACTATTAACGAAGTTAAAATGAAATAAAAATAATAAAGGAGTTCAATTTTGTTCTAATTTAAAATTAATATATTAAATTTAATAAACTTAAATTCAAATTTAATAAACTTTTATCGATTAATTATAACTAAAATTTTTTAATTTGAATTTAAATTAACTAATTAATAAATTAAATTAAGAGATCTAATGTATTTTTGATTTATTATTATTTATATACGACAACAATAATATTCAATAAAAATCTAGCTAAAATGTCCAGTTTTGAGACGTTAAGTAGTATACAAAATATATTTAAGATTTTATTTATTTATTTTTGTAAATCAAAAAATTGATTTACTTAAATTTTATTTTTAATTTAAGTAAAACAAAAGTCACCGTTCGAAACGACGCCAGATCGTGATATTGATTGTTTGGCGCTCGGGAAAGTGAGGGAAATCGCAATCCTCGAAGGGACGGTTAGTTTGGACTCAAAATGACTGAAGAAAACGGTTTTCAATCGGAAATCATTACACGAACACTGAATTGAAACAAATGGAATCTGAGTCGGAAAATCGGTGGAGTGCACATCGAAAAGATTGGGGAAAGAAGATCTCAGAGAAGGTGATATCTGTATACAACTCACTCCCCAAAAAAGGAAAGCCTCAGGCACGCGAAGTCACTGTCTTGGCGGCATTTCTCGTCTCCTCCTCCACATCTCAAGGTCTCAAACCCACCCAATTGTTGTTTTCATCTCTCTAAACAACCGAATATTTTCTTCTATTTGATGAAAATCCCTATTTTTACGTGAGCGTTAGATTTGGAAGTTGTTGCATTGGGGACGGGGACCAAATGCATTGGACGTTCGCAGTTGAGCGCGCGTGGTGATCTCGTTAACGACTCGCATGCTGAAATTATCGCTCGAAGAGCTCTTTTGAGGTCTGTTAACTGTTTGTATCATTAATTCTTGGTCTTGAAGAAGTAAATTGATTGATGTCTAAATTTGCAAGTGTAAATTAGGTTCTTCTACGCAGAGATACAACGGATCGATGGGATATTAAAGAAAGGGAGTGACTTGTTAAACGAAGAATTGAGAAACTGTGTATTTGAATTGGATATGGATGGGTCTAGTCAAGGGAGATTCAAACTGAAGGAAGGTTTACAATTGCATCTCTACATGTCACAGTTGCCATGTAATTCATAGTGGTCTTTTCTTCTTGTTCTGGATTTTGTTTTCTAACAAGTATTTGTCTTGACATTCTGGAGTAGTGGTTTCTTCTTGCAGGTGGGGATTCCTCTATTAGCTCACCATGGTCTCCAATGAGAAATTTTTTTGTTAGCCAAGGAGAAGACTGTTCAACTTTAGACAACAAAATTTGCGGTACTCCTTTCAATTTTCTCCACTTATAACATTGGTTTTCCTCATTGAGGTTACATCAATGGCCTCCTTTCTATGCGTTGACCACTTCTTTATAAGGTTCTACGGTAACTTACATTATGATTTTTGAACTCAAGCTAGCAATTTGATGCATACGCTTTCAGCTAATTGTTCAGAGATCAGTGGCATGGTTCAGAGGAAGCCGGGTCGTGGTGACACAACATTGTCAGTTAGCTGCTCTGACAAGATAAGTCGATGGAACGTTCTCGGAGTTCAAGGTAGACAGTTTTTACGGTGTATGATTGATTTTACAAATTTTCTGTGCTCTTGACTTCTATGATCATAACTAGTATTTCAATATCTTTGTTGTTCTTACCTCAGGTGCTTTGCTTTCTCACTTCCTTCTTCCTGTTAACATCACTTCAATTAGTGTTGGACAATCCCTGTACACTTCTGAAAGCTTTTGTTTGGAGGACCACTTGAAAAAGTCTTTGTATGATCGCGTGTCACCATTTGCAAATGATATTTTGGCTCCTTTCCGAGCAAATGAGGTCTGCAATATGCTTAGTTTCTCAATAATTGTAGAAAGTCAGCATCATTTTGGCTGTTCGTTCTAATACCTACTGGCAGCCACATTTCTGTGCAGCTCCTGTACCACCTGTGGAGTTTCAGCATGCTGAGACTGCTCATGCCACATTAACTTGCGGGTATTTCAACTTAATCCATCCTGATATAGTTGCAAAAGATCTTATTTCCGCTATTTGTAAGCTCTAGCTATGTGCTTTGTCTCATAGATATTCAATATGTTGGAATAAATCTGGGTTGCATGAGGTTGTTCTTGGTACTACTGGGAGAAAGCAAGGCACGTCTGCCAGAGGGGCAGTTTCACCTTCTACCGAATCATCCTTGTGCAAGTAAGACCCAAATTAACATTAGCTGAAGGTGTCCTATTGTTTTAGTTAGTTGAAATTGGTATCGTTGTAATATAACATATTTGTTTTCTTATCTCTAGGAAGCGGTTACTTGAGATCTTCTTGCTATTAAAACCTGATTTGCAAGCTACAGTATTGGCGAAAGAGATCACTTATAGAGACCTCAAGGTTACATCTTGTTTTTCTTTTCTCCTTTTTCTTGTAATTAATTGATGATTTGCAATAATTCCTGGAATACAAGCACTTAACATGGAATCAGTTTCCTTTTAATTTTTGGTTTTAACCATGTTAGTTAAGTTGCTTTAATGTGCATGTCCATGTGGTTTCTTTGTTCCTCCTATAAACATACACTATTTTGGGTACTTGAATTCGATATCTGTAAATTGATTTTGATTTTTTAAAATAGAAATTTATTCTTTGATATTTAATATACACAAATATCCAAATAATTACAATGAGAATTAAGAATATTTTGATATATGTGAACCAAATATATAACCTTATAATTATGGATATTTAATATGTTGATATTTCAAATGAATTAAAATTTACTAATAACTAATTGTCTTCAATATTTTAAATTGATTATAATTTTGCAAGAAGATATTTATTGTCTTAAAAGTAATATTATTTAATTTAATATAAAAATTTTAAATTAAAGTTACTTTCACCGGAATCTATCACATGTCAAATTTTGGTGAATGTAATTCTTCTTTATATATATATGTATATATATAGGCTGATTGAATTGCAGAAAGCTCTACAAATTTGAGTTTTGAGGCATAATTTATAAACTCATTTTGTTTCTTGTAATATAATGCATAATTATAGTCTCATCTCTTTTGTTGCTTCTTATCGTAATTGTCAGTTGAAGCCTAATAGGGCATTATCTTGTTTCACATACATGATTGAAGACTTCAAGCTTCTTATTTAATGGTATTTAGTGTAATTTACGCCAGACCTCAATAAATGCTTGATTTGGGTGTATGTTCATTTTTAATCATTGTTTTACCGGTTTCTCTTGATACATTTCTTTGCAGAGTAATGCTCAAGCTTATAACTCAGCTGCTACAACTTTTAAAAGCAGACCGCCATTCAACAATTGGCCATCGAAATCGTTGGAATTGGAGGCCTTTTATTCGCTTTTAGGTAATGAGGTTTGTGCCTACTTTCAACTTGGCCTGTTTTTGGTTACGATTTCAATGTTTATACTGCGTGACCATTGTGCCGTTCACATGCCGGTTGCATGAGCAACCTTAGAGTAGTTATATTAATCATTACTAAAGGGAAACCATAATTTTCAGGTAACTGACACTAAAATTCTTTGCTCCCTTCAGGCTTCAAGAGGTGTTCAAAATGTTTAATGGTGAGTGGAAGACCAAATCTTGTCATCTTTTAAGGACTGATATTTTGCCGAAGGATTGACCATTATTAGCTCCTCATTACACCATTTGCTGCATCTTAACATCTCAACAATGGTATGCACAAGAAAGCAGCATCATCCTTTTTTCTTGTGATGGGTGTGTACATTTTTAGACATGCCAATGGCTAGTTCCTTAAATGTGGCATTAACATAACTTGGTACTTCAAGTGGATTTTGATCTGAAGGATTAGTTTATTGGCACAACTTCATTTTAGTTGCAGATATAAGATATGCATAGAAGGATGTGCAGGGCCTGTAAGTCTGAAATACATGAAGGATGTGCAGGGCCTGTAAGTCTGAAATACATCTCAGCATGTGATGCTATGACCCTTTATATCGCTCCTCGTTATTATGATGTCTACATAAGAGGAATGGTTCATAGGAGTGATATTTGATAGAAATCTCGGTGAGACGAGGGATCTAAAGAGGTCTAATAATACGCAGTTTTATTTTTAATTAGTCGAGAGACTTAAACCTTTGAGAACATTTTTTTCAAATTTTATACAACTTTTACACCTTTAAATTAAATTATTAATTGGAGACTAGTTTTTCATAGATTATCTCATTCTAATACAAGCTAGGTCTGAGCTGATGGGCTTTGGGTTTAATTTTTTTTAAAGTGGGCCTCGGGCCGGACTCGAGCTTGAGATGCCCAAGCTTGACCTGACCCCAGGTTTGATACATAAAAAGAAAATGGCATCATTTTCTATTTTTAATTTTTAAGATTTTTTTCTGGACGTGTTTATAAGTGATTATTATTATTATTATAAGTAATAAAAGTAAAATTTAATAAAATATAATAAAGTTGACTAATAAGTGACAAAGATCGTTCGTGATTGGGTCCTATAAATATACAGGGCAACGCTCTCCATTTTCTAAAAATTCTGTATATAATTTTCTACAGTGGCCATCCAAGCCGCAGATTCCAACAGAAATATTTACAAAATTATACTCCACAAGCACAAGAACCTGGAATCTGACAAGCTTTCAAACGGTATAGATCTCAGTAACTAGAATGGCGTCTACCAAATGGCGGCCACGCTTGTTTGGTTGATAAAGATTTGAGTCTTGCGTGATTCTATATAACCAGATGAAAAGGCAAAAGGGTCGGAGGATTTTCTGGGAGCTTGATGGTCCTATTGGACAAGTAGGCTAAGATGTTGAAGAACAATCTGCAGAGACATATGTGCAGCTTTTGGTATGGTTCATCGTCATGGCTTCATAGAAATTTTCTGAGGATAACTTGGGTACATGTATCACAAGCAATCACAATATTGGTCACCTTCTTGGTCTTCGTCTTCCTTGGTGTCTTGATCTACGTAGGTCGGTTCGATACTGTAAGTTTCAGAAATCCCTGGTCTTAAGTAACGATGTAAAGTTCTGCCATTTGTTAGGATAAACGTAAAATGGAGGTCTTGAGAGATGTTATAAACCTGCCTGTTCTTATCATGTTCTCTAAGCTCTGAATTTTGTTTACGGCAACCTTTCCTCCATTAGAATTACTAAAGCTACTGTCGCATCTATGTGTTTCAGGCGGTATTTGGAACTTTTTTACCTGTTAAACAAGGACATGAACTCCTATGTGCCACTTCAAACCTGACGAAACAGAACCTACAACAACAATCAAACGTTACATGCCCATCATACTTCAGATGGATTCACGAAGATCTGAAACCCTGGAAAGAGGCAGGAATCACAAGGAACACGCTCGAAAGGGCTCGCAAGACCGCTCATTTCAGGTTGGTGATCGTGGACGGCAAGGCGTATGTGAAGAAGTACAGGAATTCTATACAAACTAGAGATGTTTTCACTTTGTGGGGTGTTTTGCAGCTACTGAGGCTGTATCCTGGAAGAGTGCCTGATCTGGAACTCATGTTTGATTGTGGTGATAGGCCTGTTGTTCCGTCAAAGGACTTCCAGGGTCCAAAAGCAAGGCCACCGCCGTTGTTCCGATATTGTTCCGATCAGTGGAGCTTGGACATTGTGTTCCCTGATTGGTCTTTCTGGGGCTGGTAAAAAAGGAAAAAAAAAACTTTAAAACTCCTTCTGATCAATTACTCTACAAGGAACCAACCTGTGGTCGCAAATGTGCAAAATGGCAGGGCTGAGACGAACATAAAGCCATGGAAAGGTGTGATGGAGGATATAAAAGAAGGAAACAAGAGAATCAAATGGAAGGATAGGGTTCCATATGCTTATTGGAGAGGCAACCCACATGTAACTCCATCTAGACAAGAGCTTCTCAAGTGCAATGTCTCCGAGAAACATGATTGGAACACTCGCCTCTATGTTCAGGTTCTTCAACTTTATATGTGGAGTGGAGTGGTCACTATGCAACTCTACTTTAATTATGCTTAACGCTGTTTGATTCTTTTTCTTTTCAATTTCAGGATTGGGAACGAGAATCCACGAGTGGATATAAACAATCAAATTTAGAAGATCAATGTAGCCACAGGTTTTACCAAAATATTTATTGTTCTTCAAAAATTTTAAATCAATCAATTTTTTATTTGATTTTTAATTATTTAATTTGATTTAGTTTAATAATTTTTGTTAATTTTTTATTTGATTTGATTTAGTTTAATAAAATTTGTTATTTAAAATTAATCGGTTTATTAATTAATTAACCGATTTTTGTAAAATAATCCATTTTTATAAACTAAAATAAACTAATTAATTTTCATTTAACACTTTAATTTGATTTAGTTTAATAAATTTTGTTATTTAAAATTGATCGGTTTATTAATTAATTGACCTATTTTCGTCAAATAACTCATTTTTATAAACTAAAATAAATTAATTAATTTTCATTTAACACTTTCTTTTTTCAATTAAACTTTAAATTTTTTTATAATCATATTTTAAATTCTTTAATTTTATTTAATCTATAATCAATTTCATGACAATCTAATACTAGTTGAATCTTTTAAATCTTAAATCTCGGTTAACATTGCAGATACAAGATATACATAGAAGGATGGGCGTGGTCTGTTAGCGAAAAGTATATCTTAGCATGTGATGCTATGACCCTTTATGTTACTTCTCCCTGTTATGATTTCTATATTAGAGGAATGGTTCATTGAAGCATTACTGGCCTATTAAAGACGATACCAAATGCAATTCTCTTCAGTTTGCTGTGGATTGGGGTAATAATCACACCAAAGAGGTATACGTACCACCACCTTTTCTTTTCCTCTTAAGTAGTGAAAACTTATTTTGATACACATATTTCATTAAATCTCATCAACACATTTATGTAGACTCCACATAAATATATGGATGAAATTTAATAGAATAGAATTGGAACAGAGTAACTGAAACAGAAGATTTGATGTGATGAAATATATGCGACAAGAAAATAACAGTTGATCAATTAGATGATGTTTATATGATGATTCAATTCAGTTCTTAAACTTTAAATAAACTATAGAATCTAACTCAAATTAATTATTTATTATAATTATCTTAAATTATTAATTTAAATTAAGTATAATCGGGTCAAATCATGTTTAAGAGCTGAATTAGGTTAACGTGTAAGCAATATTTAATTAGTTCGTATATTATATTAATATTACGTACGTATTGTCATTATTTTTAGTCGAAGTTTAAAAATAAGATTTTTTTTCTAGAAAATTAAAAATTAAAATCATTTATTAAAGTGTGATATGCTTTTTAAATTGGTAGATAAAAATAATATCTACTACTTATGTTATTGATTAGCTTATCAATCTAACTGGTTCTTTTCTTCAAATATTTGTGATGCTTTGATATTAATATAGGCAGAAGCCATAGGAATGACTGCAAGCAAATTCATGCAAGAAGACATGAAGATGGAGTACGTGTACGATTACATGTTTCATGTTTTAAATGAGTACGCAAAGCTTCTTAAATTCAAGCCGACAGTACCTCCAAGAGCTATGGAGCTATGTCCAGAAACAATGACGAATTCTAACAGTGGCACGCACAAGAAGCTCATGGTCGAGTCCATGGTTTTGTCTCCTAAAAAGACGACTCCCTGCAACTTGCCTCCTCCTTACGATCCTCAAGCTCTTCGAGACTTGGTCCATGAAAAATCTATGGTGGCGAGGCAAGTTAAGATGTGGGAAAATGAGTATTGGAACAATCAGAAGAAGGAACAATAGAAGTTTTTCTTTATTAGATTTAGGTTTTACATAAAAGTGTAACGTAGATATATAAAGGAGTTTTGGACAATGTTGCGAATATTATACCGGTACTGGTAGCGGATTAGATTTTGGTATGGTACTGTATTGGTATCGGTTAAAATCGGGTACAATTTTAGGTATTTTTTTAAATTTATAAAATAGTCCTGATTTTTTTAAAATTACAAAATAGTGCATTAATATATTGTACTATATACTTTATAATTTTATATTAACCATGTCTTCAAAAATCATAATAATAAAAATTTAAAAAATATAAAATTTATTTATTTATTCACATATTTCATATATAAATAATAATTACAATTAATATGAAAAATCATTTAATCATCATAAAATTATAAATAACTTAATTTAATTTATAAAATTAATTTAATTATTACTACTAAATATAATTAAATTTAAAATTTTAAAATATATAAATTTCAAGTAAATTTGAATATTTTATTTAATAATTAAAAAATATATAAATAAATATTACTTTATAAATAATAATTTTAAATTATTTATTTTAAAAATAAAATATTTTTATTAATACTTTATTAAATAAATATTACATGAAATATTAAAATAATTTAAATAAAAATAAATTATTTTTAAGTTTTATTTAATTTATAATTATTATTAATAATAAAAATATTTATTTTGTTTTAAAAATAAAAAATAAAAAATAACAATAATTATAAAAATTGAAGTAAATAAAGTAACTAATTAAAAAAACTTTGAAAAAAAGAGTAAGGGATGAGACGTGGGATGAAAGGAGGAAGAGTTTAATTTTTTTTAAAAATTTTACAAAACGGTACCATCTGAAACTTGCTGATACCGACTAATATTTAAATCCGGTACAACTGACCATCAGTTTTGCAGTAGTTTTAGTTCAATTCGGTGCTTATTGGCCGGTACGAAACAATATCCTAAATCTTGGCTTTGGATTCCTCTTTTAACATTTTTTATCAATTAAGTTTGTACTATAAAAAATAAAATAGAATTTGTGATCCCAATTTGTTCCTAACTTGGCCCTTAAGTTCCTTAGATCGAGGATTGTACTTAATTATATTACGATAATTACAATAAATAGTTTTTAAACACCATTAGTTTTTGAGGAGTTTTAAAAATCGGACAAAAAATTAAACAAAAAATTAAGATTTAAAAGATTTAATCGGTATTAGATTGTTATACAATAAATTAAAGATTGAATAAAATTGCAAATTTTGAAATAAAATTGAATGTGACTATCTTTAATTTAAAGTTTAATTAAAAAAGAGAGATTATTAAATAAAATTTAATTAGTTTACAAAAATTGTCCGATAAATTAATAAATTGGTCAATTTTTAACAATAAAAATTATTAAAGTAAATTGAACTAGAAAGTTGAAAACTAAATTAAAAAATTAGCTAGTTCAAAATTTGTATAGTTGAATCGCTTGAACTGGTTTGTTTTTTAATCATAGATTTTCTGGTAAGTCAAAAAATTAACATATTTACATGTTATTTTCTTTGAACCTAAATTTTATTAAATGTCAAAAGTTGAAGATGCCATGGATTTTTAATACGGGCATGATAAAGAGATTAAGTAAGCTCATTTTAATTTATAAAGAGGCTAAATTTAATTTTAAGCCTTTTCAAAAATCTCATTTTAATTCTGCAAGTAAAAGACAAACTTTTCTTATACTTTAAGAAATTTTAGCAAATTTGTTTAATTTTAAAATTAAAAATTCTTATTTTTAATTTTTTTAAAAATTATTATCTTAAATTTTTTTAAAAATTATTCTCTTAAATTTTGGTTAAAAAATAAGTTAAGATAAAATTTAAAAAATATAATGTTTTAAAAAAAATCGAAAGATTAAATAATTTTAAACTAATAACTCTACCTCTTTTTAGACAAAGTAAATACGTTTAATAATTTAAAAATTGGACCTAAAGTTAAACTGGCAATATAATTATAAAATTAGTTGAAGATTGAATAAAATTAAAGAATTTTAAATTTAATTGAAAAAATAAATCGTTAAATAAAAATTAATTGATAAGAATTTATTAATTAATAAAAATTGACTGATTAATTAATAAATTGATTAGTTTTTAATAACAAGAATTATTAAAGTATTGAAAATCAAATATAAAAATTGAACGGTTCAAGTCAGTTAAAATTTTTATTCATTACTGAAAATAGATATTATATATATAAGACTTATAAGGGCAAAGGTCGGGTGTAAAAGAAAGAACAAGGTGATATAATTAAAATGAACATGCTTCAATACAAAACTTACAATCACATATATAAATAATTCACACTCAAAATTGACCCCAAAACATTCAATTAGAGTGAAAAAGGTCAAACAATAATTTGTGTATATTATATATAATTCGTTTTTTGTTGATGAGTTCAGAGAGCTCTCCCTTTCACAATGTCCAAGCTCATCTCACTAGGATCAGTCGCTTGCAACTCAACCTGGATTCCATCCAATTCCCTCTTGAATCTGTCCTTGGAGCTTGCATATAGCATCTTACTCCTCACCCTTGAAGTGTCCGGTGCCCTACAATTGTAGCAAATCCAAGGATTTGGTCGTCTTAGGATTACAAAGATGAAATTAGACAGATATGTTGGAGAAGAAAGATGATCCTACCCTGAATCTGAACTTGGTTGGATCAAAAGCAGTGAATTGTATATATATATATATATGGATTTGACTTACCAAGCAATGAAGAAGATCTTGCTTTTCTGGCAGTTCTCATCAGTAGTGAAATCAAAATCAAAGACAGCATAACGACACTCATTAGGTGGAAGAGAATTGGTGAAATCATCGTACGTTTCTTCAGGACTTCCAACCTTTTCTACCGTCACCTGTTGAATCTTCTCGTCTATCTTGAACACAATGAACCTGTGGTTCCTTTTCGCTTTTAGCTCTTGAAACTTCAACTTGCACTGGTCGTGCACCGCCATACCAGACGCTGAGTTTGCCTGTCACAACATGTTCATGTCAGCATGCGATTCACCACACTTCAACCCCATTAACAAACCGCAATGTCAAGATTGATAAATTACGAATTACAAACCGTAAACCATAAACCGTACCATGTTGTCTTCCGATTGTCTGGATAAAAATTAATTAAAATCGAAAAGAAGAAATAAAAAAAAGAGATATCTGAAACAAAAGAGATGAAAAAGAAAAGCAGATATCTCTTTTAAGTTATGTTAATGCATTAAGGGGAAGATAAAACACAAGGAGAGGCTTTTGTGGGTGAAAAATTAAGGGTTGATATTGAAAGGCATTTGGGTACCTTAGGTTTCAATGTTGTATAATACTCTCCTTTTTCTTAATTTTCCAAATTTAGGGTTTCTTCAAACTTAGTCTCCACCATATAATTCGATAGTTAGTTGGATGAGATTAGAGGTAGGATCTTAGGATGGGTCAGCAGTCAAGCTAAAGCAAAACCGTTGTGATAATGTTTATCCAATTTTATCCCTAAAATTACGATTAATTAATCATAATTAAGTTAACCACTTGTCCATATGGAAGGGTTTAGGGTAACAATATTAGTATTTACCTACTTTTTTTTTTTGAAACGGAAGAACTCACAGTTGCTACCCTTTGGATGCGTACTGGGTAAATCTCCGAATTGATGCAATAGCCTGCAAATACGTCAACCAGGTACTCCGCACTAACAAGCCTTGTATAACAGACTCGATCGAGAGAGCGTAGGTAGGAGGAATCGAACACATGACCTTTTGACCTCATGCTTCTCCACTCCATCACCTCGACCACCCCCTAAGGACGCATTTACCTACTTGCATGTATTTGGATTACAAAATAATCCTTTTGAGGATTACAAATTTGGGTAATTACTAAGAGTTGAAAGGTATTTTTATTTAGAAAATTCAATAATAAGTTGGAAAAAAAGCTAATTTTTTTCCCTAAATTAAAAATAGGAACTTCAGTTTAATTAATTGAAGAGATAATATATCTAATTTTTTAATATTTCAATTTAGTGCCAAAATTTTAAAATTTTAATGATTAATCTTTTAAAACCTTTATAAATCAGGTTAAAAAGTGACCTCACATACTATTAACTTTATTAGCAAAAATAAGCATTTGTACGAATTTTGTAAGGTTAAATTTAATTACTAAATAGTAAATTTTAGAAAGTTGAGTACTTAATTAAAAAAATTCAAAAGATATATAATTTACTAACTATTGTATACGTTCAAAACTACATCGGAAAGGTAAAAATCTTCTTTAAAAATCTAACTGGGTTTAACAATGAAAATTTTATTAATTAATTAGTAAACTAATTAGCTTTTACAAATTAAAATAAACTACTTAATTTTTAGTTAATATTTTCTAATTAAACTTTAAATTTTTATGAATAAGGATAACTTTTTTAATTATTTTTCATATTTTTTAATTTTATTCCATTTTTTAAGTAATTTCGTAATAATGTAATACTAATTGATCAGTATTTTAGTACTCGAATTTACTGTCATACTAGTTTAATTTTCAATCCGGTTTTGAAAACATTGATAAAAATAAATGATAGTTGAACAAAATTGTGATTCATCTATCATAATTGAAAAAAAGTAGAGGGTACTAGTTTCACAAACTTTCCAATTTTACCGTAGACGTCTCTAGCACAAACACAAATAAAAGTAATAAAAATGAAATAATAAAAAGCACTAAAAATTTTGATAACGCGGTTTGACACACCTTACTTACGTTTGCAGGATTTTCACCCAGTTTAATACTTTCATGAAAGTACAATAGATTTAACTAAGATTTTACTGAGCTGACACAACTCAATCCTTGACACTATCTCTCAACCTCAATTTTCGTGAAAGAATTTTACACTTAATAATATGACTGCGTGTTAACCTTATTAGAAAAATTTTTAAACAATTTTTAATTAAAAGACAATTAATAAAATAACTATAGTAATTAAAATAAGTAAAAACAAAAACGATAATAATTGATATAAAAAAAACAACTTTTCGATAAATTTAACTCATTACAAAATCGATCTAAAAGTTGTTCACTAATTAAATTTCTGAAGTTAGCTGTTGGGATTTTTCTACCTTAATTTCAATCGAGAATCTAAAAAAGGAACCACTCAATCTACGCTTCACAAAATCAAGAGACAGCACCAAAATATCGGACCGAAGTATAAGGACGCTTAAAATGGGCGTTCCACTTGAGTCCAAAGAGACAACACTAAAATGGCACAAAAATTTGTCTCAGTACTGTACCGCTGACAAGTGACAGCCCATGTTCCACTTTCTAACTTCCCTTCCAACATCTGGAAAGAATCTTTGCTCATCCAAAGCAACGTAGCAATCAAGTTGTGACTATCATTCACGTTTCAACAAGCAAGTCTAGCTAAGCTAGCACAAACCGTAGAGAGAAGAAGAATAGAGTAACTTAAAGGTTGAAGTTGGTGCTTCTGGCACTATGACTTAGCAATCAGTTTCGATTTTGATGTTAACACGAAAATTCTAACAATACCCCCTTCACCTTCAGCCACACACACATGATCCACACCATATCTTCCCAGGATACGTATCGATTAGAGATAGAATTCTTCACGATTAGAAGATTATCTCCAATAATTTTTAAAATCTAAGTCAACCAAAGATATTTGATTAGTTATCATCATCTAATTAATATCTTATAAATTTAATTAATTAATAATAAATATGCCAAAACAAAATAAGAAGATATATACTATATATATAACAATAATAATTTATTGAACATATTTTATAAGTTAGCCCTATCAAGTTGGAGAGTTGGAGGAGGTGTATCCTATTCCATTTTTAATGTGTTTCAACTTTCAACTTATCTCATCCACATATTTATGTACGTCTCACATAATTGTGTGGATGAGATAAGTTAGAACAGCGTTGAAACTACTGTATTGAATTTCGTACTGTACCGGTCGGGATCGGCCGATATGTACTGTACCTGCCTAAATTCGGTACCGAATTTTAAGTTTTGGTACCGGATTTAAATACCGGTCGATACCGGCCGGTATTCAAAATAAATAGTAGACCGAAAGTGTGACTTGAAAAAAGGGATGAGTTTTGTTACGAGAATGATTTTGTGATGTATTGATACCCGAGATTGTCATGAACATGCATTGTACATCTTTCATTCCATTCATGTGCATTATGAAACACCTATGATTGTACAAATTGTGATATATGTGTATGGTATTTGTTATAGAGGAGCAA
>JAOSBM010000004.1:2276766-2291215 GCA_027568955.1 Erythroxylum tenue
TGTGTTTTAATTGGAAACCAATTCTGAAAAATCTGCAGATTTAGGATTCCGTCCTTAGGCGTGCCCACGCCTAATCTCTGAATTTCGGCCAAATTGGAGATTTCAGATTTCTTTCCTTCTTTTTGCGCCTTTTTGGTCCTTTTTCGTCCTTAGAGTGTTGAAAACCATCTGTAAACAATTATAGGACAATTTCATTAATTTCGGATAATAATTTCAACACCTTAACAATAATTATGCCCAAAATATATGCAATTTAAATGACTTAACATAGGACTACATAATTCAGCATGTACTAACTCAAGACAAGTAGAGGCTCTCCAACTTTGCCTATAGGAAAGGATGGTCTACTTTGTTTTCCATACATACATCCTTCATAAAAGTCGAGGGTCTCAATTTTAGGTAAACCAATAACCATATTTTTATTGCCTATCAAGTGTAACCATTTAGTATTCAAATGAACATATCACAAATGTCACATATTAGCTTCTATACTTCCTTTAGCTACCAATGCACTACTTTTATCACTAACTAACACATCAAGTGGAAACATTCTATTTGAAGTCACTTGAACATCAAAAACTCTTTGACCTGATTTTTAATCAAGGATGCTACAAGAACCATCATAAAAGACAACTGAATATACACCACTCATCAACTTTCCAACACTCAATAAGTTATGGCTATATAAGGAAATTATACCTCTACCTTTAGCTTTAATTGACTTGCCTTTACCTTTTGTGACTTATCAAGCTCTTTAAACAATGACCTTGTACCTAACATATGATTAGAACTGTACGAACAACAGAGAAGGAGAAGAAAATTGTGTATCTCTTAGTTATAATACTGTGGCTTTTATAGCCAAATACAACAGATATGCTAAGGTAAAAGTAAGGGAAAAAGATCTCAACAAATCAAGTATACACCAAGAATCAAGGAATCAAATATACACAGTATCAGGAAAAATATCAGCTGCTGATATATAACAGAATCTGCATATATCTGCTGATATCTTAACATGCCCCCTCAAGCTGAAGACGGAGAAGGCTGAAGACGAAGCTTGTCACGATGGCACAAAAACAGACGAGAGCCTAAAGGTTTGGTCTTTATGTCAGCAATTTGATCTTGGCCTGATATAAATTTAATCTGAACCTTTTTGCGTTGTACTTGGTCTTGCACAAAATGAAAATCTAGTTCAATATGCTTCGTTCGAGCATGAAAAACTGGATTTGATGTCAAGTAAATTGCCCCAATGTTATCACACCACAGGGTTGCTGGTGAAACTTGATACCCAAGTTCGGACAGCAAGGACAAAAGCCACATAATCTCAGATGTAGCATGAGCAATAGAACGGTATTCACTTTCCGTTGAAGAGCGAGCGACAGTGGACTGTTTCTTGGATGACCATAATATTAAGTTATTCCTCAAATAAATTGCATAACTAGAAGTTGATTTTCGATCATCAGGACAGCCAGCCCAGTCGCTATCTGAAAAACATTGCAAAGATATTGGAGAAGTGTTAGAGAAGAAGAGACCCATAGAAGCAGTACCGTTGAGATAACGCAACAAACGTTTGGCTGCTATCTAGTGATCTTGTGTTGGTTGGTGCATGAATTGCGCAAGTTTGTTAACTGTGAAGGACACATCTGGTCTATTGAGAGTAACGTATTGGAGAGAACCAACCAGGTGTCGAAATTGTTCTCCATTAGACATGAGTTCACCACCATGCTTAGATAGTGGCGGAGTGGTAGCCATAAGAGTCAAGGTGGCCTTGCTGTCAATCATGTTAAATTGATGTAATAAATCACGGACATATTTCTGTTATGATAGCACAATTCCAGAGGATGTCGGAAGCACTTCAATGCCCAAAAAATAATGCAACTTGCCAAGGTCTCTAACTGGAAACGCAGACTGTAAGGCTTGCAGAAAAAATTCTAACTTGCTAGAATCAGAGCATGTAAGCAGAATATCATCAACATAGATTAAAATGAAGCATTTAATATTTCCCTCCCTGTAAATGAACAAGGAAGTGTCTGCCTTGGAAGCTTGAAACCCAATCTGTAACAAAAAAATTACTCAATCGTTGAAACCAAGCACGCGGTGCCTATCGGAGATATAAGAGTCGACTTAGGTAGCTTCAACGGATAAAATAGAAGATAATCACCAATCTTTGCAATCTCAAACCATGATCTTTTATGATAAACATCTTGTGCACGATTAAACCATGTCTGTCTCTTGAACTTTGGATAAACTCACTTATTTTTTAATATCTCTATCTCTTTGATATTTGAAGAGTGATCTTTGAACAACATCTTTGGAAATTATCACTTGAGATTTCATTGGACCCTTAATTAAAATCCTGAAATAATTTCTTAACCATTTCTATACATTTTATAATTATCAAAACATAAAGAGAATTTATTTATCAACCACCATTGGTCCAACATCAAGCAGGTATTCGTCGACGAATACCTAGCTTGAACTTCTGCCTGAGAAAAGGTTGTCGGGAGAGTGGCTTTGTAAGGCAATCAACCGTCTGATCCGCAGCGGAGACATGTGAGACGTGGAGGACACCCGATTGAACCAGATCTCTAATAAAGTGGAAGTCGATGGCAACATGCTTCATCCGGGAGTGAAAAATCGGGTTGGAAAACTTGTATTAAAGGATGAGAACTAATGTGTCCACTTACAACGTATTCCATTAATTTTGAAGCACTATTAAACAAACATGAACAAAAAACAAACTCAGTTCTATCAGAAATCTATCTTAATCAGAATTCTTAAAATCATCAATCTTTTATCATGATTACAGATTTCATGGCTACCAACACGAACAAATCAAACTAACACATTAGCTACACTTTAACGGGAGAATCCAAGACAGATACTGTTACATAAACAATTCATGAATTCTACAACTATAATAGGGTAAAAGGAAAATCGTAAGTTTCAGACAGATACTGTAATGCAATAATACACAGAACAGACATTGTTCAAGATCAAACAGAAGAGGACTTGATCAGAACGAAGATTTCTCCATCTGAAAGAAGAAGCAACCAGAAGGACCACCATCAGGAAGCAGTGCCAGCCTCACAGGACCCTCAGCACCAACCTCGACAGGTATATATCCTGTGTTAAAGTTTATCTCTGTCTTTACATAACCAGGGCAGACACAATTGATACAGAAACTCGGGTGCTTTTTAGCCAATATCCGTGTGTAAGCACTCATAGCTGCTTTCGACATTCTATATGCAGATGGGAGAGCAGGCCACCGTTTGATTTCCAATGAACCCTCCTTAAAATCCTTCAGGAATTGGTCCAACACCTCATCCACTTTCTCTTCTGTAACTTCCTCTGCATTGCTTAACACCCCTTTAGCCCATTCATTTGGTACATGCTGCAACAAGGCACGGAGGATGCATTTCAGTAGCTACCATCTTGTGGAAGTTGGCATATCAATTCATAATCTCCGTAAATCTCATATCGAAGGTGGGTATCACAATCTCATATCGAAAAAGAAAAAAAGAGATAAAAATCTTTACAAATTTAAAGATACGGTTGCTAAACTCATTTACTTTTTAAGTCCGATTTAAACATATAAATTTATACTCGATACTAATGCTTGTGACTTGTACCTCAAGTTTCCCTGCAGAGGAGGAAACATTGACAATCCTAGGAGAATCAGACAATTGGAGTAATGGTAATAGCGCTTCAACCATTTTTTTGGCACCATAATAGTTTATTTTGAGGCATTCTTCAGCTAATTCATAGGGTTGAGTCGATATTTCACTCCAATTGATCTCAGAAGCTTCCTGCATCGACGAAAAGCACGAGCAAATTCATGTCTCTTTGAGGTCAAAACAGTACTTCAAGTTCCAATTAAACTTACCTTACCAACAGAAGCTCTGAGATCATCATCATCTATTTGAGTTCCAAGAACACCAGCATTGTTCACCTTTAACAGATCTTCGTGAGTGTAGAAATGAAAACATTTTGTAGAACAGGAGGAAAACAGAGACAAAGGTTTTAAACTTTACCAGTATATCAAGCTTTCCAAATCGGTTCCTGATGAAATCAACAAAAGAAGAAATACCATCGTCGTCAACGACGTCAAGTTGATGAAAGATCACGTAATCTGAGACACCACCAAAGTCTTTGAGCTTCTCAACAGCTTCAACCCCTCTCTTCGTATCTCTTGCCGTTAAGACCACAAAAATCCCATTTGAAGCTAACTGCCTACAGATTTCAAACCCAATCCCCTTATTTGCTCCTGTAACAACTGCATACCTTCAATGAAGAGATTGTTGTTAGTGAGCTTAATAAGGAACAGGGAAGCTTACTTTAGCACTACCCCTTCTCTCCATAGAATGAAAAAGAAGAAGACAATTCAGCAGATAAGCAAAGGAGCCAACTTTTTGGTTGCTTCCGCCATTAATTGGAACTCTGCAACTCAGAAGAAGACTTCAGGTTTTTAATTTTTGTACGTAATAATAAAGTTTCTTTTCGAACAGTTTGGCTTAGACTAGTCAAAGTCCTTATCTTTAGTGTAACAACTGCTTGAGCACACGTAATCAACCACTCTGGGCATCAAAGTCTTCGCAACTCTGTTCTGGCTCTATACCACTCTGGGCATCAAAGTCAGTACAGAATTTATTAAGTAGTGACGATTATAGATAAAAGAATTAAAAACAAAAGTTACGTAGAATACTGATTTCGTTTCTATCTCTACTTTTGATGTCCTTTTAGAGCTCTAAATGATCAGGAATTTTTTGGGAATTTGATAGAGAGTGTTTTTCAACACGAAGTTTAACTCTTTCTATAATTTTTTTAATATGTAAGCTCTTTTAACAGGTCAAAAATTTGTTATACTTACGATTAATATGAACAACTGTAGAAGATTTTAACTTTTATATATAGCTTTCATATCAGACTTTTCTGTCATAAGGCCGATATAATTTCACACTAATTAGAATCAATTTTCAATCTGAACTTTGATTCATTGATTTAGATCATTTATTAAACCACTTTATTATCTTTATCTGCATTAAATTACGTAACTTAATCAATAATTTATTACAAAATCAAAAAATGTAATTAATAATTGTTTAATTTTATAAAAAAAGGACAAATTATCTGACTCTATCATTAATCTTGATAATTGTTTTAAAGAAATAATTTTTATTAAGCGTTTAATAATTAAAAAAAGGGTTTGATTTGATCTAAGCTTACTCACATCACATGTCACATTTACAGTTTCAGAAAAAGCCAACTTTTTGGTTGGACTCTAGATTTTCTGTCTAATTTTTATGGTGTTTTATTGTGTCCAGTGAATCTCAATCATTTATTTATGCAGATCTCATATTTATTTATGTGGGATCCACGCAGAACCCGTATATATAAATAGCTAAGATTCATTGGATACAATAAAATACCATAAAATTGAACAAAAGATCTTGTCTCTTTTGGTCGCTGGCGCCATTTGCAACTCAGAAACGCTGGCTTCAGGTTTTTAAATTTTTATACGTAATAGTAAAGCTTCTTTTCAACATTATGGCTTAGATTAATCAAAGTACTTATCTTAAACTTGTGGATGAGATTTTTGGGAGATTAATAAATATTTCTTTTTACTATAAAAGATTTTTTTAAATATGTATTTGGTCGTAAAATAAAAAATATTTTTTTAATTTATATAATTTTTTTGACAGTCAGAATATAACTTTTTAAGAAATTCAAATTTAGGGTTTCTAAAAAAGGTATCTCAAATAGTTTTTTCAGGTAAATTTTTCAGATCAATTAATGAGCCTATTTTTAGTCTCTTTTACCTTTTTGTTTTATACATAATTTCTACAATACTTACAAATCTATCTTCATGTTTATCTTGTAAACTCATCTTATGTATTTAACTGTTTACTCAACCTGAATTTTTATTTTGAAATTTATATAATATTATTTAACTTTTTGATATGTTTTAATATTTATTTCTTATATTAGTTTTACTTATGTTATAATCTATATAAGAAATTTAGTTAAATATATTTTCATTTGTGTTTTATATGGTTTAAAATTATATAATTATTAATATATTCTATTTTACATATTGTTTAATATACTTTAAATAATATTTATATACGCAAATAATTTTTATTATAAAATAAAATATAGTGAAAAATTAAAAAAATTTATTTTATATTATCAAAAAAATAACTCTTTTTTAAATGACACCAAAAAAATAACTCTTTTATATTTTTAAAAGTATAAAATTTTTTCAAAAAAAAACTCTTTTTTAAATGACAACAAAATCATCAACTAATTTCTTAAAAAAAGTACATCTAAGAAAAAAATCTACAAGAAAAAGCTCTACTGTTATGAGTCCGACCAGTTAATGTAAGAACTCCTTGAGCACACGTCATCAATGACCTATCATTAATCTTGATAATTTTTTTAAAGAAATAATTTTTATTAATTGTTTAATAATAAAAAAAAGGTTTGGTTTGATTTAAGCTTACTCACATCACACGTCACATTTACAGTTTCAGAAGAAGCAAGCAATTAGAGAATGACGTTAGGACCGTTTTATATTCTTGTTTTATTACCAAAAAAGAGGTCGAATGCATAGAAATTCCCAGTAGCATAACATTAAACTACATAACAGTGAATTGAAGATTGTACAACAAACAAACGTAAAGAAGACTCGTACATACTAATCAATATCCATTAGAAGAACACAAGACATAATGATATGATATTAAGCATCAGACCAGAAAATCTCCATTCCACCTCTCTTATCTGAAGGAACCCCAAGTGCCTCCCAAACTGCTTTAGACGCATCGACGATGTTGTTTTTGCATGGAGGCTGATAGTCGTGATCAGAGTCACAACCCATTGTAGAGTCACACTCATCCACCACTTTAGCCTTCACACTCTTCCCATTTCCATGGATTTTAATATACTTCAAGCACCTACTCCTGTTATCGAGCCACCCTGTTGAAAGTGCCACCACCGGTTCATGGTCTGGATGGTATTGGTTATCGCATTCCGACGGACCACCGCCGTCTCCTCCCTTCTGAAAGCTGTTGAGTGTGAGAGTTGCCTTGGTGTGTCCGGAGACTGGAGGTGAACATTTGTAAATGGGGTAGAGCTTGTTTTGAACACAGCAATCGGAGTCATTCTCTCGGTTACACTGTCCTGGAGGTGGATTTTTGCCCCTTATCTTACCACTAGGGTTGCAAGTTGCAGACTCAACAAAAGAAAAACCTTGAACAACGAAGAAGATGAGGAAGAAGAGAGCAAGAGAAAGATTCTTCATCGTCCTGTTTTTCTTGTATTGTTGTTTAATATTCAAGAAACGTTTGGTTCGTGAAGAAACATGAAATGGTGCAATCCCTTTTATAGAGACGATTTGAGCTACTCATATCACACAGTTGCAGAAGAAGCAAGCAAGTAGAGAATGATGTTAATTAGGACAGTTTTATGGTCTTGTGTTCTTCCTCAAAACAATCAAATTGCCCATATATCTTAAGGTGAAGTGTGGACAAAAATGGAGTCGTGTGTGCCTCAATGTGTATATCTATTGATAAATTGTTCATCATCTTTGGGCCATAGTTTTGTCCTTACAATCAGTTTGTTTAATCGGTTAATTGGAATAATATACGTACGTTGTGTGGGCTTATCCTTAGATATGATGTAATGGAGGGCCTTTTTTTTTTTTAATCTTCAAGAGAGAAAGTAAAAGAGACAAAAATAATGGTGCATGAAGTAAAAAAAGAAGTTAGAAGTCTTTGCAAAATGGTTTAAATATCTTAATCTTTTAAAAATTTATAAAAATTTTTAGGTGCTCTATAAAATTTAGTGACAATTAAACTTGTTTTCTTTTATTTCTATTTTAAAATTTTACCCAATATTTTTAAAACATGACCAGAAGTTTAAGTGATAAGACAAGAGGTTTAATATTTAAAAGGATCAGCAGAATTAGGGCATCATAAAACTGATTAAAGAAAGAATAAAATTGAATAATTTGAAAATGATTAAAAAAGATTGTCCTTATAAAAAATTAATGTTTAATTGAAAAAAGACAATGTTAAATACAAATTAATTATTTTATTTTTGTTTATAAAAAAATGATTAGTTTATGAAAATTTGTCTATTAATTAATAAACTGATCGATTTTTACAACAAATTTTATTAAACTAAATCAAACTGAAAAATTGAAAACTGAATCGAAAAGTTAGCTGATTCAAGATTTTTACTGTTAAACCGGTCGAATTGGTTCAGTTTTTAAAACATTAATTTTACCTTTTACAAATTATAAAATATTTTCTTAATAAATTATTTTTAATTTTTTTACAGATAGTGCATGAGATTATCGTTAACATTTGTACAACTTTTCAAATATTGATTTTTTTATAAGAATAACAATTTAATGTAGTCAAGTTTTAACACTAATTCGGATATATAAACACACATTTTAATAAGTTAGGATATTTAGCATTATAAATGAAAGTTATATTATATTTAATATTTTTCATAAATCGAGATTTTCTATATATTGTCAAAAGTGACTATGTGTTAATAAAAGGAAAGAAAAGGGAGACTATAAGATTTTGAGATTGTAATGTTTATAATTTGAGAATTTAACTAAGGATGTCAACTTTGGCCCGGTCCGTTTTTGGCCCGATATGAAAAATGACATCGTTTTTTAATTATAGCAGTTTCAGAAAAATCATTTTGATCAAATTCCCTTTCCATCTGTACTGTTGTAGTTTTTGGATTCTCTTTTAAAGTGCTAACATCTTCTGTTTGCTCTTGATCATTATCTTCCAAAAAAATAGCATCTCTATGCTAGACATGATAATAATCTATATACATGTCTATTATAGAAAAATGAAAATATGGAATGTTATTACATATCTCCTGCCATTGATGTTGAGAGATTTCGGACAAATATGAGAGGACTCTTTTAAGCTTTTGGCAAATGCAAGAGATGGTGTATGCAGAATAATCTAAGCTTAGGGACTCAATCTCCTTATATTCCTTGTTGTCTTCCATCAAAACAACACAAGGATATGACAGTTCGCAAAGGAAAGGCATGAGGTTTCAAAATGAACAGATACGACCCATCATAAAGGAAACTAACGGATAATACTCTGATGATAACAATTTTGTAGGCAGTGGGATCCTACAGATAATACTCCTTTACTCCTCCAGCATATCCCAAGAAAATACATCTTCTGGATTTTGGATTCAACTTCGTAATTTCTTGAGCATTGAACATCAGGCAGAACTTCCAAATATATGGAGGTTAGAACAATCCACTGGTTTACCACTCCACATCTCCATCGGTGTCTTCAATTCAATTGCAATTGATGGAGCTCGATTCATCATATAATAGGCGATATTGACTGCTTCTGTCCAAAATTTCTTATCTAAGCTTACAGTTCTCAACATCGCTCTTGTTCTTTTCAACAGAGTTCTATTCATCTGCTCTGCTGCTCCATTTTGTTAAGGAATATATGTCGTCGTGAACTGCCTTTTGATGCCTTCTTGCTTACAGAATTCATCAAATTCTTTACCAATATATTCGTCTCCATTATCTGAACGCAAACACTTGATCTTCTTACCAGATTCGATTTCCACCTTAGCTTTGTAAAATTTGAAAGTTGGAAATACATCTGCCTTCTTCTTGACAGAAAACACCCAACATTTCCTCAAATAATCATCAATGAATGATAAAAAAAATTTTGCTCCTCCTAGGGACGTAACTGGTGCTTGTCGTACATCAGAGTGAATCAATTTTACAATTTCTTTGCTTCTGAACTTTGATGTGTTGAACTTTAATCGATGTTGCTTACTCACAATGCAACGATCACATAAGAGCAATGATACCTTTGTGACACCTGGAAGTAGATTCTTCTCTGCAAGTATTTCCATTCCTTGTTCTGACATATGTCCAAGTTTTTTATGCCACATCATTGCAGATTTGTCATCTGGACTAGTCACCGCATCGGATGCCTCTTCTTCTTGCAAAGTTACTCCCTTCAACATATACAGATTTGCAACAATCTTCTTTGCTTTCATAAATATCAGCGCTCCTTTAATCACTTTCATGATCTTGTTTTGAATCTCAAATTTGAAATCGAGATCATCCAATTGTCCTATAAACAACAAATTCTTCTTCAGGCCCTCCACATGTCACACTTTTTTAATAGTTTGAGTTGTCTTTTCATACATCTTTAACTTGATGGTGCCGATACAATGATCTTCAGAGCTTGATCATTACAGTTGTACACAAATCCCCCAAAGATAGATTCATACTGATGGAACCATTCTCTTTGAGAGGTCATATGAAAAGTAGCTGTTGAATCGAGAAGCCATACATCAACAAATCTTCTCTTACCTCCAATAGTCATTGCCGCTTCACAGACCATTGCACCTCCATCATTTGAAGTATTTGTCGCATTTCCTTGAGGAATATAATCTTTCTTATTCAAATTCCAACAATCCTTCTTCAGGTGCCCTTTCTTGCCACAATTGTAGCACCCTAAATTCTTCTTAATCCTGGATTTTGATATACCATAACTATGACTCCCACTTGGGCCACGTTCTATTGATCTTTCTCTCGTCACTACCAAGGCCTCCACTTGTTGTGAATTTGTCAACTTGTCTTCCTTACTTTTGCGCCGACTCTCTTCTTTCAAAATAGCAGTTGCAATATGTTAAATTAATGACGAGTTAATCATACGAAGATTTGCAATAGCATTCTCATTCATCTCATTCCACTTATTATCATCTGTGAATGTTGCCGGCGTTTCGCTAATAACTACTAAACATTTATCTTTTCTTAAGATAGCCTTCATCTTCAACTTCCACAATAAAAAATTACTCTCATTAAACTTTTCAATCTTAAATTTTGCAGCCATTGCTTCTATCACGAACAGAATTTTGGCTCCCACTATTTTACGTGAATAGTACCTATATGTATAAATAGTATCCGTACGTATGAACATATCTGTATATGTAAATAGTACCGTATGTGTATGCATGAATTGTATCGTAACGTAAATAGGACTTTATACTTGAATTACGGTAACTGCATAGTTTAATACAAAAATAAATGTATGAACAGTTATCACCTTTTGTGGTTACTATTCACCAACTTTAACTGTGCTCACCTGAACTCTGAACGAATTAAGCCAAAAAATTCGTCGTAATTTTCTCAACTAGCTCTGATACCAATTGTTGTAAAAATCGATCAGATTACAGCAGATTCACAGTTAAATATGACTGAAGGAATATTAATAAATACAGATTTTTCGTGAAAAACACTCAAATTAAGTTAAAAATCACGGGTAAAGATAGAATAATTTTACTACTGAAAAATGAAAAGTTACAAAGAAAAACTAGAACTACAAAAATACACAAAATATTTTTGTCTCTCTTTTTCTTTCTTTTTTCTCTCACCTCACATCTCTCTTCTCTGTTAATGGGATGCACTGTCTTTGTTTATCTCCTGCCATTGAAGGTGGCCAAAATGGCCAACCATTATTTGTCTTATTAGGCATGTTAAAGTACCGAAATTTGGTGCCTAACTAACATGCCAAGCCTACCAAGTTTGACACGAATTCAATTAATTTTGAAGCACTATTAAACAAACATAACAAAAAACAAACTCGGTTCTATCATAAATCTATCTTAATCAGAATTCTTAAAATCATCAATCTTTTATCACGATTACAGATTTCATGGCTACCAACACGAACAAATCAAACTAACACACTAGCAACACTTTAACAGGAGAATCCAAGACAGATACTGTTACAAAAACAATTCATGAATTCTACAACAATAATAGGGTAAAAGGAAAATTGTAAGTTTCAGACAGATACTGTAATGCAATAATACACAGAACAGACATTGTTCAAAATCAAACAGAAGAGAACTTGATCAGAAGGAAGATTTCTCCATCTGAAAGAAGAAGCAACCAGAAGGACCACCATCAGGAAGCAGTGCTAGCCTCACCGGACCCTCAGCACCAGTGACGGAGCCAGGAATTTGAAATAGGGGGCCCAAAAATTAATTTTTTTAAATTTTGGAAGGTCCAGAACACCACTGACCCTTAAATAACTATATCCTTATATATATATATATATTAAAAATAATTTTTTAAAAAAACTTGGGAGCCCAGTGGCCCCCCAAGTATATATGTAGCTACGTCCCTGCTCAGCACCAACCTCGACAGGTACATATCCTGTGTTAAAGTTAATCTCTGTCTTTACATAACCAGGGCAGACACAGTTGATACAGAAACTCGGGTGCTTTTTAGCCAACATCCGTGTGTAGGCATTCATAGCTGCTTTCGACATTCTATATGCAGATGGGAGAGCAGGCCACCGTTTGATTTCCAATGAACCCTCCTTAAAATCCTTCAGGAATTGGTCCAACACCTCGTCCACTTTCTCTTCTGTAACTTCCTCTGCATTGCTTAACACCCCTTTAGCCCATTCATTTGGTACATTCTGCAACAAGGCACAAAGGATGCATTTCAGTAGCTACCATCTTGTGGAAGTTGGCATATCAATTCATAATCTCCGTAATCTCAGATCGAAAAAGAAAAAAACAGAAATCTTTACAAATTTAAAGATATGGTTGCTAAACTTTTACTTTTTAAGTCCGAATTAAAGTTTAGCGCTGCAAAAACATAAAAATTTATACTTGATACTAATGCTTGTGATTTGTACCTCAAGTTTCCCTGCAGAGGAGGAAACATTGACAATCCTAGGAGAATTAGACAATTGGAGTAATGGTAATAGCGCTTCAACCATTTTTTTGGCACCATAATAGTTTATTTTGAGGCATTCTTCAGCTAATTCATAGGGTTGAGTCGATATTTCACTCCAATTGATCTCAGAAGCTTCCTGCATCGACGAAAAGCACGAGCAAATTCATGTCTCTTTGAGGTCAAAACAGTACTTCAAGTTCCAATTAAACTTACTTTACCAACAGAAGCTCTGGGACCATCATCATCTATTTGAGTTCCAAGAACCGCGGCATTGTTCACCTGTAACAGATCTTCATGAGTGTAGAAATTAAAACATTTTGTAGAACAGGAGGCGAACAGAGACAAAGGTTTTAAACTTTACCAGTATATCAAGCTTTCCAAATCGTTTCCTGATGAAATCAACAAAAGAAGAAATATCATCATCGTCAACGACGTCAAGTTGATGAAAGATCACGTAATCTGAGACACCACCAAAGTCTTTGAGCTTCTCAACAGCTTCAACCCCTCTCTTTGTATCTCTTGCCGTTAAGACCACAACAATCCCATTTGAAGCTAACTGCCTACAGATTTCAAACCCAATCCCCTTATTTGCTCCTGTAACAACTGCATACCTGCAATGAAGAGATTGCTGTTAGTGAGCTTAATAAGGAAAAAAGAAGCTTACTTTTGCACTACCCCTTCTCTACATAGAATGAAAAAGAACAATTCAGCAGATAAGCAAAGGAGCAAACTTTTTGGTTGCTTCCGCCATTAATTTGGAACTCTGCAGCTAAGAAGAAACACTGGAGGGTCAGAGAGAGTCAGTTAAATTCCAATCTCTTAAATGAGAATTTTTGTAGACATGTGATTTAATAGCACAATAATTCACTATAATTATACCTGAAAATAACTATTAAATAAACAAATAAAGAATATCATAATTTAAAGAAGTTCAGTCAATTATGCCTATTTTTTCAAACACTACTAAATTAATATTTCACTATTTTATAAAAATAATATAAGTAAAATACTATAAAAGAAGAGAAAGATTTTTATCTTTTAAAAATAATTTTAGGATATTTAAAATAAACGAAGGAGTCTTCTTTTTATAACTTAAGAAGACTTCTCCATTTTTATAATTTTTCAATATGAGATTTTAAGATATGTCATAAGTCAACGGTAACTTTTTCAACATTTATGGCTTAGACTTATTGATCAAAGTCTAAGCCATAATGTTAGACTTATCAAGTCTAAGCCATAATGTTGAAAAAGTTGCCGTTGCCGTTGACTTATGACGTATTGTGAAATCCCACCAAGTCCTTGTCTTTATTGTAACAACTGCTTGAGCTAATGTTATGAATACCATATCGGGTTTGGTATTAGATTGAATTTTGGAAAGGAATTGTACCGATATTGATTGGTACAGGATACCGTTTCAAGAAATTTTTTAAATTTATGAAATAGTTACTAAAATTTTTAAAAATTGCAAAATAGTTTGTATATTTTGTATATTATACAGTTGTACTGTATACTTTACTAGTTTACTATTTACATCAACCATGCTTTCATAAATTCTAATAACAAATAATAATGACAATTATTCATTTTATTTTATATATAACTTTATTATATTTTAATTATTTCTATATATAATAATTATCTAAATATAATAATTAATTGTAAAATAATGAAAATAAT
>JAOSBM010000004.1:2291315-2302923 GCA_027568955.1 Erythroxylum tenue
TTTTAGCGACGGAAATGATAACCGTCGCTAAATGAATTTTTTCACGTCGATTTTAGCGACGGAAATAAGTTTTCCGTCGTTAATTTGCTACGCTTTATTGTCCGTCAGTAATTTTCCGTCGCTAATTCTTATTTTTCTTGTAGTGTTCTACAAATTATAAAAATATTTTTCTTAATAAATTATTTTAAAATTTTTTGCGGATAGTGCATGAGATTATTGTTGACATTTGTACAAGTTTTCAAATATTGAATTTTTTTAAGAATAACAATTTAATGTAGTCAAGTTTTAACAATAATTTGGATATATAAACACACATTTTAATAAGTTGTGATATTTAGCATTTTAAATGAAAGTTATATTATATTTAATATTATTCATAAATCAAGATTTTCTATATATTGTCAAAAGTGACTATGTGTTAATAGAAGGAAAGAAAATGGCAGACCATAAGATTTTGAGATTGTAATGTTTATAATTTGAGAATTTAACTAGGGATGTCAATTTTGGCTCGGTCCGATTTTGACCCGATATGAAAAATGACGTCATTTTTAATTTTTAAAAAATATAATCGGATGGGTCGGATAGGTCCATAAGCTAGGCCCTGGCCACTTCTGGCCCGGCCCATTGACATGCATAAATTTAACACTTTAATTCTTTGGAGACTGATATTGAATGCTTAAAAGATATGTGATTAGTTAATTGTGATATCAATATTTAAAAAAGAGGAAATTAGTATGTTGTTACTGAGTTAATTATGTAATTTTGAGCATAATTTTTTATAGAAATATCGAATTGAGGTGATTAAAGAGCTTATAAAAAAAGAAATTTACACAATTTTTAATAAAATACTTAGAGCTCATATCGACTAGCCGAACTTATACCGTCTAATAGTACTTGGTGGCATGACCTTTTGTTAATTGGTGTCCTACTAATTGAATAAATTATTAGACTAGCGAAATTCTAAGATTTTCAATTTTTAAAGTTCGTAAGTCCTAAAGTTTTGGACTAATTTGAAAGATATAATTTTTAATACGATTATTTTTATGAATTTTCTAAAGAATTTGTTTCATAACTTTTCCTTAGCTTAGTATTTTAAAAATTCTGATTACATTATATAAGCATAATTGTTAGTATCCTTAAGGCAAAAGAACGGTATAGGTATTTTAGTTGCCAAGGAACTCATACGCTATGATGTGAAGGTAAAGAGAACCAATGATAATTTTTCTTTAAAGATTATGGTGAAAATTGTTGTTTTCAATATAGTTTTTGCTTATGTACCCTACGAAGAGTTAGAAGAACAGCTTAAGCGTCAATTCTAGGAAAAACTAGATGAGATGATTCAACAAATCTCCCTTAAAAAGAAACTTATTTTAGGTGGAGACTTTAATGACTAGATAGAGACAGCCTCGGATAAGTATTCTTGTGCCTATGTGAGTTTTGAGTATGGAAATAGAAATAATAGTGGAACTACTTTGTTAGATTTTTTGGTAGCATTTGATTTGGTGATAGTCAACTCGTTCTTAACAAACAAAAAAATAGGAGCGTCTGGTAACTTCTAGTAATAGAACTATGAAGACTTATATCGACTACTCCCTCATGAGGCGAAGCAATCAACCAAGTTATAAGGATTGCAAGGTGATACTTAACACATACTTGTCTACTCAACATATATAACTAGTTATAGATCTTATAATTAAGGGTTAGAGGATGAAGAAAAGTTCGAGGAAGTATTCTAGAGTTAGATGGTAGAATCTAAAAGGGGACACTACGAGACAATTTAATAATAGAGTAATGTATGAAGAAGCATAGAAACTAGAATGAGATATTAACTAGATGTGGGAAGGAGTAGCATCTCTTTTGAGGAATGCAGCTAAGGAGATCTTAGAATGCAACTTTGGAAATCTTGGAATTTCTAAAAGACCTAAAGGTAGTAGTGAGAAGGAGTCTTAATAGTGAAATGAAATCGCCCAAAACAAGGTAAAATAAAAAAGGTTGCCTATAAAGCTCAATTAGATAGTTATATGGATGAAGAAAAGGTAGCCAGTATAGTGAGTTACAAGTTGACAAAAGAAAGAGGCGAAAAATATAGTCTCCGATGCTAAAAGTAGAGCATACGAGAACTTATATCAACGATTGCAAACTAAAGATAGAGAAAATGATATTTTTAACTTGGAAAAAGCTAAGAAATAGAATGTGAGGGACTTGAATAAAGTCCGTTATATAAAAAATTAAGTAGAATAAGTTCTTGTAGATGAAAATGACATCAAGAGGATATTACAAAATTACTTCTATAGGCCTTTTAATGATGAAAAAGATAATAATATTTCTTTGGGTGATCTTAGCACTTCTAAGTATTACTTTAACTTTACTTTTTATTAGCATATCATAAGAGAAGAAATTAGAGGATCTTTGAAGAATATGAAGAGTGTGAGTGTAGTATGACCCGATAAGATACTCATAGAGGAATAGAAGAGCTTAAGAGAAGAGGGTCTTATTTGGTTAGCCAAGCTTCTTAATATGATCCTCAAGTCGACCAAAATGTCAGATGAATGGAGACTTAGCACACTAATCCCTCTCTACAAGAGCAAAGGAGACATTCAAAGTTGTTAATAACTATATAAGAACTAAACTGCATGGTCATATTATGAAATTATAGAAGAGGATAATTGAGAAGAGAATGAAAAAAGATACACCAATATCACAAAACCAATTAGGTTTCATGTCTCGAAGATCCATGGCAAAAGACATGCACTTCCTTAAACGATTAATAGAATATTATACGGATAGATAGAGGGACATGCATATGATTTGCATTAAATTAGAGAAGACTTATACTAAGGTACTTAAGAATGTCATGTGGAAGTGTCTAAAAGCTAAGAAAGTTTGTTTTGAATATATATAGGTTATTAGAGATATATATGAAAGTAGTAAGACTAAAGTAAGGATGATAGGAGAAGATACAACAAATTTTTCTATTGATATCAGGCTATATCAAGGATCCTCGTTAAACCCCTTTCTATTTGCAGTAGTTATAAATGATCTTATCAAGAATATCTAAAAAAAATATGCCTTAGTGTATATTATTTGCTGATGATATTATTTTAGTTGATGAAATAGAAGAAGGTGTTAATTTCTACTATGAAGATTTAAATGGATTTAAGTGTAAGTTTTTAGAGTTAAATTTAAAATAATTTCTAACAATAGAGATGAACAAGTTATCGAGTTATATGAGATTAGCATATTATAAACCTTAGTCTTATAATAAACTTGAATGGTTAAACATTGTTATTAGATAATGATTCCTCACGATTCTAATCAAATTGACTTAAGCTAGAAGCGTAATTAATAAAAATGGTGGGAAAAAAAGAAATTTATTATTATAATAGCAAAACCTTAACTTTCAAATTGACATAATTAGTACTTGTAGTTAATACTTAAAAAATAGGATAATTAATTTTAAAACCTCATTTAAGACTATATTAGATTTTAAAACCTCAATCAAATTAGATTGAATTTATTACTAATTCGATATGATCCAATCTTTTGTGATACTAATCAAGTCTACCTCGACTCAGATTGTTTAAAATGATTTATTTCTAAAAAAATCATGTTAATTTAAATTCAGTCAAAAATTTGATCAATTTAAACCTGATTTATTAATTTTGACTTAATTAATTTGGCCCCTTTTGTCGACCATACTCCAAACTTATTATATATAAAAAAAGGTCAATTTTTTAATTATAACCTAATTTGACCCTTATTCTTTAAAAAATTTAAATTTAATTTTAGCGTTTTAAGAGATGAGAAATTTAATATAGTTAAACTTCCGTTAATTAAATGCCACTAATGTAGTACTTTTATAATATTAAAATATTAAGAAAAAAAACATAACACTTGATTAAAATAAATAACTTTGTTAAATTTTCTATTTATTAAAATATATTTTCAAAATAATTCATTAAGAACCCATTTTAAACATTTTGATAACGTTAAATTAAAATTTAAACACTATAAACATTAAGAGTTTATAATTCTTGATAAACACTTTAAACTTTAAATGATTCTTTTTGCCTATATTAAAAAAATATAAGTTTAGCGTTCAAAATAGTCAATCATTTAGTACTTAATATCAAATTCTGACTCCTATTCATGCACTACACGTCCGTGAAGATTACGTTGAACTTCCTTATGCGTTTGATCCACGAAATAACAGAAAACCTTGCGTTACAAGTAACCTCAAAACTTGTAACCCTTCAAATCTTATATACCCTTTAGCCCGTAAAGAAGACAGGCTGACAAGAACGGGTGATTTCGGTTGAGACATAACCGTCATACACCAAAGTCAAAGAGATTTATGGTCGGAAGCAACATGGTAAAAACTGAAGACACAAGTCATTAGAAAACTATCCGCTTTGAAGTCACCAAAACCTTCAACAAAATATCACCTATCTGGTTTGGTTCGATAATGGCTTATTTCAGAAAAGAAAAACATGTCCGATTGAATAAACAGCACTAGAAAATTTTCAACTAAAAGGTTGACGAAGCTACAATATGTTGCTGGTCTTTTGTCAATGAGAATCCAGAGATTAGATTCGAAAGGTGCTGAAACAAGAAAATTGATATGTACACTGCTTGTACATAAGACCGAATAAGGGAAATCAATCATCAACCACGCATTAAGTCGATGTCGACATGTGCATTACGCATGTCGACTGATTGCGAACCCGGCCACACACCAACTGATGATGTTGGAGTTAGATTCTGGGTTGGTGGAACACTGCTTTGAGTTACTGAGTTTTCGACTGCTGGACGGTCAGGATCTCGGGGACCTTCTGATCCTTCCCCTCTCTTGCTCTTTGGTTTTGAGCCACCCCATAGGAAACTTCCAACTATTACCTAAGATTCAGACATCAACAGATAATGTATATATCGTTAAAGTTGTTACATTCATCTGAACTCTATCATGGCACAAGAAGATGCATGATTATTGAGAAGAATAATCGTATATTAGCAGCTTGCATTTGATAGTCCCATCTTAAAGGTTTGCAATTAAGTATTAACAATGCAAGTCTTACTGAGGATTACCTGCACAGGGCTTGCTGCAATAAGCACTCCACCAACTCCCCCACCAATAACACGGCCGTCAGGACTTGCAAGGGAGACACTCAACCCTCCAGTTCGATTGCGGGAGCTGCCACTTCCAGTAAGCAAATAAGAGCCTGACAAACATAAAATCTCAAAGCGCCCCTGCAAAACACCAAATAGTCCCTAACTTTTTTCCTGACTTCATCACAGAACAATGAAGTAACAGATAATAGAACATAAAGAAAGGAAGCTTAACCCATCAAAGTAAAGAAAATCCAAAAATCTTGGTGGGAGTTGTGAGATTAGGGAGGGCAATTTTTGGCCCATGGGCCTAAATTTAGTTGTTTTCAATAGACCGACCCATGAGCCAGGGCCAAGCCTAGGGCTAGACAAATTCGAGGTCCAATTATTCTAAACAAAATAACATCGTTTTACTTAGAATAGTTGGGCCTCGGGTAAGCTTGGGTCTGGACAACCTAGACCTGACTTAATTACAAAATAAATTATTCTATATTTTAATTTTAAAAAATTATTTTAAAAAACTTGACAGGGACTGGCCCATTGCCATCCCTATGTGAGATAGTTGGTTAACTATTTAAGAAGGTGGTTGACTACAGAAAAAGCAAATATACATTGTATTCTCAAGGGGCCTGCATGCCTCCCTGTTTTACAAATATGGGGAGCAATACAAAGTATGCACGATTTCAACCTAGAGTGGGTCCAAAAGGGCAAATGGGAGAGAAACAAACAGAAAGATTGTCGAGCAATCATGGCATAGATATCTTTAAAAGATAAGGACGAAGATTAGAGAACTTCCTCAAGTCCCTTGGCATACAAGGAATTCTCTAATCAAATAGCAAAGTGGACTCTTTTGAAGACCTAACCCAGTTAGTAGAAGTACATGAGAATGAAACAAGTTGCCAAACCTCATATGTGACAGTGCCTCCCGATGTCGATGGCTGCCGAAGAGTAACAGTAGAGACTGCACCGTTTGCTGACAGGATGCATATAGCCCTTGGCCCCTGCTGTGAGAATGACATTATTTTGGTCGCGACATCCTACAGGAGAAGTCACCGATCCTTAATACTATACTAAAGTGTACAAAAGCATGTTAAGATGCATTTGTTCATCCTAATATACTAGCATTTGTTCTTTCTAAATCTTTTCAATCAGCACCCATATGTGATGTATCATCATACTAGACAAATCTACAAGATAGATACATCGAAATAAATAAATTAGCACCAATCCTACTTCTATCCAATATAGCAGAATTGCAAATCCATAAAACTAACACATAAGAAGAAAACACAGCATACTTCTCCAACAGCAATGGTGATGATGTGAGGGGTAAAACCAATTCCAGCTGAACCAGAGAGCCATTCACCTAGCAAGACCGATAAAATTTTATCACTCGAATACCGAACAGTTCAAATTCAGAAATCGGCAAGTATCAGTTAGTCAATAGAAGTATAATAGATACAACTGTAGTTCCTAAAACACAGAGGTCCTTTATTCCAAGTATTGGTGTATGAAATAGATGTCCAAGGGAATTGGAGTTTCAGTAAGACAATATGAAATGGTGAAGTATATAATTTTATCTCCTCATTGAACTTAAATAATCATTTGTAGGTCCAATTCAGTCCAAAAAATCTCCCTAGAAGGGTTTAATGCCATGAAAGCTATTTTGTAATAATCAAATACTACACTAGCCCAAGAAGAAGAAGGAACTCAAAACCATATGCCCAAAAGAAGATTTAGTGGCCTAAAAAGGATTAGTCCAAGTTGTTGATATATTATTGTTTGACGATACTGTAATCTATGTAAAACACACCAAATCTTAACAATTTCCCAATATGGACGTCCTTCATGTTCCAAATAACACATCTTGTATATATACCTTGGGATGTCTTTGGTTGGAATGGATTCAGGAGTTTCCTAATCGTTGGCATTTTCAGTTTATAATACGTAAAGATCACGTACTACAAAAGATCCAAATCTAACTGAAAATGTGTGTATTACCAAGGTTTCTTGATTCATCAAAGCTATACAAGGTTTAATCTTTGAGGCTACAATCTACGAGGTACATTACAATCCACCTAAAACGAGACAAAGAACACAACTTTACCAGATTTCTTACCAAGAGAACCTAGTTGTTGTTTCCTCCCACTCCCCGGAGGCCGGCCTCGGCCACGCTTCTGGGTCGGTGTGATTGTACCAGGATGAGTAGACAATGAAGGTGACAACGCCAATGAAACACTCCCATCTGGTCCATATTTTCGAGGCCTTCCACGTTTCCTCTTGACAGGCTCACCGGACGGTAGAACGCCCGATGTTGCACCAACGTTAACTCCGTGAGACGACATTGCTGTTGAAGGCTCCATTGATACTGTTTGTCCAATTGAGGTTGATCCAATGTTCGGTTGGAAAGGTAAAGTTGCATTAGACAAAAGGTTCATGCTCGACGAGACATTTATGCCGGCCGGTGTCCCTGAACCAGACCCAGCCATGCCTCTCTGCTGCATATAGAACGAAGCAGAACCAGATATCGCCATAGCATCTCGTGGATCCATGCATTTACTAAAGTTGGAATCTTTTATTTTTTAACAAGATTTGGAAATTCAGACAAAATCTACCGCACCCCAAAATCTTAGCTTTTGTGGATATATATAACACAGATCCTGAAGATAGGAAGGGGTATGTAAAACCCTAATGAGTAAGTTGACTCTCGAAGACCGACTGTTCTTCAATTCAACCCAAGGTGAGCGTGAAAAGGTGATTCCTTACAAGAAGAGATGGATTACAGGTGAGGTAACTTAAAACACAACTGAAAATCTTCAGAAAACTTGGAGGTTTCGCCGGAGAAGAACTAGTGAAATACGAAACTAGATTCGAAAAATAGAGAAAACACAGACAAAATGAAACAAACAGATAATAACCGAATCCCGAGAATGTTGAGCAACCAAGACAAGGTCGAGGAAGAAAGGAATAAAAAAAAAAGGAAATGAAAATCAAACTCAAACTCAAACAAAAGACAAAAATGCAAGCTATTTTTACAGCTTACCAAACGAAACCGCAAGAAACAACAAAAAAGGCTTCGTTTTGAAGATAAAGCACTCAAAAACAGGTCCACAATCTCACCAACCCATCACTCCAGAGACCTTAAACAGCAAGCATCTTCACAAGCCAACAATCCAAACCCTTCAAAACCCAACAACAAAACCAATTAAAAAAAAACCCTCAAGTGTTGCCAATTGAGAGAGGCACTCTAAACCCAATTATCGGTTTCTCAAAACCAAATTTCCAAAATGCCAACCCCCCCACTTCACTCCACCTCTCTGCAAAAAGCTCGAAGCTTGGAAGCCAGAAACAGAGAAATCATTCAGCTCACGGCAGAGAACAGAGTTAAAAATCCAACACTTTGCTGCTGCTGCTGCTGACACACCCTCCCCTCTCTCTCTCTCTCTCTCTCTCTCTCCCCCTCCCAAACCAAACCAGCTAATGACAGCAACTTAAAGGTCAAACATTTTGACCGAGAATTAAAGATGGCAACTGGGAAGTGTACAGAAAGCTGGTAGAACAACAGAGCTCAAAAAGTGTGAACTCATTACTCACAAAAAGCTCATCAACACACAAAAACTCCTCAATCTAGACGCACACAAACACACACATACCCAAGAATCCGTACACTAAAACTAAAGCCTCTCCTTTTCCCATTCCATTTTCATCATTATCCAGCTATAGCATTAAAGATTTTTCTCTCTCTCTCGTACCACCAAACTTTATATATCAGAAAAAAGGAAGATATAGATAAAGAGAGGGAACTCCAAAAACACACAAAATAAATAATAATAATAATAATAAATAAATAAATAAAAAGAAGTGGATAATACTGAAAATATCTTACAAAATTATGTTTTCTAGTTATTTAGATAAAATCGTTGCTCATATTAACTCTTATCTTATAATAATTAGTCACATGGCCTTTTCAATATATTTATAAATAACTATCTTAATTTCTAATTTTTTATTTTGAAAGCGCGTGCAGAGACAGCGCGTGACCCTCAAAAAGCGTAAACCTTTGTTTTGCATGTGACTTTTCTCTGTTGCCACTAACTCTGACTCTGTGGTACTCATCAATCTCTTCAAAAAATATCTAAACCTGACAAATGATAACCTCACCCCTCCCCGCACGTAAACCCCCCTCACCCGCACCCCCCGCGTAAATTCCTATATATTTAAATTTCCTACGAATATTTAATTCCCGCTTTTCGAAAAAGTGCTAATTTTTTATTATTATTTAAATATTTAAAATATGTAAATATAAATAAATAATTAGAACTTTTTCGAATATTTAAATATAAATAGTCAACCCTTATTTATTTAATAAAGGATCTGGTCAACGTAATATAAGGCTGCATGGGGATTTTATTTATTATTATTTTATTTAAACAGAATCTTGGAAATTGAAATTAGGTTTTTTTGGTATTTCTTCGAAAACATGATTTTGTGACAAAATTGGGAAAAGAAAAATTAAATAATGTCGCTAACTGATTAATGAGAAACTGTCAAATTTTGCAGTTTTGCAAAAAGAGTGTTTTTCACGTGAGTTTCTTCATTTTGATTTTGTGTTAATTTCTGAAATTTTGATCTTATCTTTTACAAGTGCAGGAAAGTTTATCCTGTTTGTTAATAAACTGAAGAGGTTGTTAAACAATTATATGTGCAGATTATATACATTAAAAAAACTACTTAAATCCTTCCAAATTACTGGAGTTAGGACAACATGATTTTATCCTACTTAACCCAAAATTAATATGTCAATCAATATTTCAATATTTGGATCAAATATTAAATTAGTAAAATAAGAGATTTAAGATGAAGTTAAATAGGTAATATAAAAGGTTCAATTGATAATAAAATATTATAAACTCAAATAAAATTAAAGAATTTAAAATATGATTAAAAGAAATTTCTATCTATTAAAGAATTTGAATTTTAATTGAAAAATAATATTAAATAGAAATTAATTGATTTATTTTTATTTATGAGAAATTACTATTTTATGAAAATTTACTAATTAATTAATAAACTGACTAGTTTTTTATAATAAAAGTTATTAAAATAAATTGAACCAAAAATTAAAAACTAAATCGAAAAATTGAACGATTCAAAATGTTTACGGATAAATCAACTAAACCGGTTGAGTTTTCTAAACATTAATATCGAGTTTTGGTTCATAACTAAATTTAAGTCTCAAAATCTAATTTTTGCTATATTATTTATTTTATTTGCACGTAATTTTTATGTATCTTTTTATTATTATTGTTATTGTTGTTATTTAAGATAAAATTAAACCGATAAGACAAAAGGTTCAATTGATAATATAACATTATAAACTCGACTAAAGTGAATAAAATTAAAGAATTTAAAATATGATTAAAATAAATTATCTATCTATTAAAGAAATTGAAGTTTAATTGAAAAATATTGTTAAATAAGAATTAATTGATTTATTTTGATTTAAGATAAATTACTACTTTATAATAATTGACCAATTAATTAAAAAATTGACCGTTTTTACAATAAAAATTATTAAAGTAAATTGAACTAAAAAGTTAAAAACTAAATTAAAAAATTGATCGGTTAGAAATATTTATGAATGAACCAGCTAAACCGATTGAGCTTTCTAATCATTAATATTGAGTTTTGGTTCGTAACTAAATTTAAGTCCCAAAATCTAATTTTTATTATATTATTTATTTTATTTGCACGTAAATTTATATATCTTTTATTATTATTTTTTTTGTTAATGTTGATGCTATTGTTGTTGTTGTTATTTACGCGATATATCATAAACAATCTCTCTACTAATTAAGGGTAAGATTCTTTACTTCTAAACCTCTCTAAACCCTACATTAAACGAGACTTCTGCTAGATTATTGTTGTTAAAACTATCGTTATTTTATTTTAATTTTTTAAAATAACATCATTTTAAAGATGATTCGAGCCTCTAAAAACAAAGTGGTGTTGACGGGTGTAATTTGACTCATTTCTAATATTAATCAAGAGCTCTCTTTCTTAAAATAATTTATTAAAATTTTACTTTTATTCCTTAAATTACTGTTAAACTTGCTATATTATTGTTGAAAATTATCGTTATAATTACAACTAGAGTAGAAAAAATGTTCAAATTAATTAATTATCTTTTTTTTGTTTTAAAAGGAAAAGAAGAACAAAACGCCTAGGGCGTAACATCTAAGCCCCTGCGAAGAGTTCTAGTAAAAAGGGTGCCTTGCTGGTCCCGGTAAAGCGCATCCAAAATGCTCCGGGGAGGCTCCGAAAGAATATGTCACCCCGACTCAGCGCCAAAACTTAAATGCGCCAAATGATCCGCACATTAATTCCCTTCACGATGCGTATGTTGTATGTGAACGTCCCACTCACGAGCGATCAACTCCCGAATACCTGTCACCAAAAGAGAAATTTCTGTCAGAGCATTCCGGGAAGAATTCAAAATATT
>JAOSBM010000004.1:2413822-2428889 GCA_027568955.1 Erythroxylum tenue
AAGCCACAAGACAAGTCTAGGTAATGTAGTTTACTTCAATCGTTAAATCAAATATTAGCTTAGCCTTCTTCTTCGGCCTAAGTTATTAACCTTCAACACACCAATAAGAACTTGTATCACTCATCCTCCTAAACATGGTATGTGGATGATTTTTCATAAGCCCCTTTTGTTAGAAGCTCAAATACCGACTCTTGCAAGTTTCGGAGTTGTATGGTAGGTCCAAGATCCTCTATTTGGACCTTTTTTATCAGCATCACTCCATATATCAACTATATTACTTCTTTATTTCATGATTTTGATGAGCATGCATGTTTTTATGCAAATTGGACCATATAAAGAAAATAGGTATTCACCATAGTCCAAGTAAGTCAACTAAAGTTCTCCAGAAAACAGTGGTTTTGATTACGTGAACAGGGGAATTATTCAATAAGTATAAAATCCATATCTTTCTTGATCATCTTCTCAACTTCAAATCAGAGCAGCAAAACATAGGGCAAAATCCCATTTCGAAATCGGTTATTGCTGGAAAATCTTTCGTTTACATCCCAATAACTCCAGTCCAGAGCTCAAAAAATATTGCACAAGACACAGAGCTAAAAAATGTTTCAAGGACAGCTCTGAAAAGAAATATTCACAACAGACAGAGGTGCCATTCCTTTTCATGCATGACTGGGGGGTGTAACACCAGCAGCTTTAACTTGGTAAGCAGAAACAACAATAATACATCTTCACTATGGGGTGGATAAAGAAATAAAAACTGTCCTTACAAAACTAATAAAATTTATGAACATAGTATGACCCCATATCGATCTATATAAATCAAAAGAACAATACAATTACAGAAGGGATGTTGATAATACACATCAACTGTTCCGGCACCACTTCATCCACGTATCCATGGAGTATGGCGAGGAAAGAGGTGATAAGAAAGCATAAGTACCAAAGGAGTTCTGATCACTGGTAAGTCAACATGAACAAGTTAATATTATACTTCAAAACAAAGGTATTCAAGGTATTGGTGTTCAGTTTCAGCCTTTCATAAAGCTCCGGCAAAGTCGTATTAAATAACCTGCCTAACCAAGTTTCAACCTCAACATTTCAACAACATCCACGCTTGCTTCTTGCATAGAAGAATATTTGCTCTGAGCCCAAATGGAAACAAAAAGCTTCTTATTTCATAGCTTTCTAAATTAAAATGTTCTGATAAATGAGAAAATAAAATAGTCCAAGTAAGAGAGAATATTCAATTTGATCACCACAAGTAGGCACTTACAAAGAAGTCCCCCCTGCAGATGCACACATGCAGATGAGAAGATATAATGATTCATTGATTCACATGAAACAGCTACAAATCATTCTCAAGATATTATACCCTGCTCAATTGGTAAGTAGAATAATTATCATCTATATGTACAACAAGTCTCCGAACTGCACCTTGAGTTAACAGTCCAGGATGGGAGATGATCAAAAGGTTAGTAGTTGCAAAGGACTGTGACCTGGTAGGTAGGGAGTGTTGGAAGATGTTCTTTGGCTCTCGAACTTCAAAAGGACCCGACACCCCACAAAAAAAATTCCCATCCCGACAGCTCCCTTTGCCATCAAAGGAAAGCAAGGCAACGAGCCCTTGTAATCCGCATGACAGTCATTCACGATTTATGAAAAGATTAAAATACCTGTTGAGGGGGCCGCTCCTCTTTACCAAATCAAGAATAAGGTCAACTCAAAATCAGCTGTCATCATCCACGGTACCAATGTAGGTGAGATCCGTCCTTCTCACCCTTACAGCCCCTCTGAGCCAGCTGGCAGCTCGAAGATTCGAATGGTCACCACTGGCAATCACAGCTGTGTTGCTTGAAGATGGCCCAGATCCTGCACCATCTTCCAAAAGTGTCCAAGGATCAATTTCCATATCATTGTCTTGCTGTGGTGGCAAAGGTTTGGACTTCCCTGGTACAGTAGTTGCTGCTTTTGACGTGGAAGAGACAGTATTTTTCTGATGGTTTCCAGGGTAAAAGCCAGAAATCATAATGCTTGGTTGAAGTGAAGAAACAGCAGTGGTCGAGACAGATGGGGGTGGGCAAGACACAGAGCACCGAACAGAAGGAAGAAGAATTGGCATAGCAGTTTGGATACGCCATCTAATTGTGCTAGGCAACTGCATCCGTTCTAAGTCATTCTGCATTCAGAAAAGTCTGTCAGAAGGGTTATGAAGACCAAGTCCACATTGAAACCAGAATAATTTCAGGAAACAAACCTGTAGACTTTCCACTATTTCATGATTGTATACATTAGATTCCTTAGCAGTTTCATTCATAGACTTTGTACCAGGTCTGGACTTCAACCAACTAGGCTGGTTGTTGCATAATAACCCATGAAGGACCAACAGCATTCGATCAAAGAGGCATTCACCAAACAGATCCGCAGATGCAGCTCCCAATGATGATTCCATTTCCTTTTTCCATTTAGAGCTTTGCATGATAAAGAAAGAAAGCTCTGTTTCCTCATACACAACCCGATTACCAAGGAGACGAAGTATTACAGAAGAAAGCACGTGCTTCGTGTTCCGCCCAGATGGCCCCCTGAGAGATCCAGTAGGTTAAACATTAGATGATAATACAACTGTCATTGGTAGCAATTCTATGACAGCAGCATAAATTTTTATGCACAGCACATTAACATTCACCTGAGTGACAGCCAATCATGACTCAGCATACTAGAAATGTTCGTCAGATAATAAAACAAGGTACTGCATAACTGAGTCTATGTGTGTATGTGTGTATGCATGAGGATGTGCCAGCAGGTGTGTCCATCTGTGAGTGCATGAGTGTGTGATGTAGGAAGATAATGAATGGAATCGATAGGTTACACATATCGAAGAACATATCAAAACACAAAGTCGCAGATGGTGTCCGGGCATATCCTCAACCTTTTTCAATTGGATAACATTAAGTGGAGGATACACAATAACCTAACATAAATTATTAAATCTTATGGGGTTCAAAGAGTGAAAATTTTAGCTAAAAAGGATATTACATAAGCAGCATGTACAACCAAGTATATAATTGACCACCAGTTACAATAAGTGGAAATATCAAACCTACAGTAATCTAGAATCATAAACAACCTGACAAACTAACACATCAATTGCCAAAATATATCAACCAAGGCAGTTAACCTATATAAAAACCAAGAAGTAAATAGCTAGAAGGAGCTACAAAAATTAAAAGTTTGGTAATTACCCATCCGTGCATATGATAGGAAGTAATCTTAACAACAATTGCAAGCGCAACGACATAGAAGCTCGTAAAGCTGCCGGGGATGGCAAAGTGCTATCAGCAGCTGTGGTTCGTCTAGCCAAACTAGGACTGCCACCTCTCATGCCTTTGCGATTGTTACCTTTATTCACAGGACCTTCCATTCCAGAAGCTGTTCCTGTTTGTTTACTTGCACCACGTGTAACCGCATTTATTTGTTGCTCAATATGGTTCAATTGCTTGATCAACTCACTGGCAAAGGTATTGCGAGAATCATCAGAGCCTTGATCAATGCAGGGAACAACTAATTCAATAAGAGCTCTCTCAGTCATATGCTGCTGAGTGAAATGGAAGCCTTCTGTCTCAAATTGTATGGAAACTTTTTCAGTTCTTTTTGTGTCAACACCTTCTTCAACAAACTCACCTTCTTCAACAGGTAACATTTCAAACTTCTTTTTGTCACCCCTATTTGCTGCATGATCAAGACCAGAACTGGGCCAACCCCATGGCTTCCAAAACTGAGCTTTGGTTGAAAGACCCTTACTCTCAGCAATGTTAGTCAGCCGTTGTCTTACAGTCTTTCGTCCAAAAAGGACATCATGGCCTGCTAAGAACCACTTTGCCTGCAATAACATAGAATCATCCAATGACCTCCCAAACAGATGGATGAGCTCTGAGTAAAGAGGTGCAGCATCAGGTCTGACTAATAACCTCGTGAGGATGATCTCAATGAAGTTGTTCTCGTTTTCAGAAGCAACAGTTTTTTCATGACCAGGGAAGGAAGAACGGATTGCATCTGCCAATGATATATCAGGGGTCTCAAGTTTTTCAATAAGGGCTTGCTCATTCAAAAGCAGCCTGAGCTCAACCCACTGCCAATGAAACTTTGCAGGCTGTAGTGTGTTCAATAAATTTACAATTTTATCAAGAAGTTTTGTCTCGTTTTCGGCACGTTGAACTTTAGATCCACCATGCCCAAAAACCCAACTGCCATCCTCTTGTGGAAGTATGGACTGCGGAATTTTACAATCAATGATAGCACTCAGAAACAATCTTCCACGAAGGGGGACAAAGACCTTCGACTTAGAATTTGAATCCAAACCATTTAGCTCCAATATGGTAGCAAATTCTGCATCCCTGTCATCTGTAGCTATCAGATCATAAAATCCTTTAGTATCTCTCATACACACATCCCGAAAAGGTAAGTGTTTTATTGCATCAACAATTGCCATTGCCAATGATTGATATAATTGATGGGCATCATCACGGCTTCCAAGGTTTCCAGTAGGAATGAATGGTCTCCAAGTAAGAAATGCAAATATAGAATAGGCAGGTGGAAGGACCAAGCTTTGAGGAAGCAGACTCTGCATCCTGGAAAGAGCAACTATGGATGGCTCCCCCAAAAGTTCAACTATTAAACCATCAGATAGAGTTCTGCAATTACCGACAAGTAGTCTAAACCAGTGCACATGAATATCAACTGAATTATCCACCTTGAAAGCCCCAGATGAACGGGCATTACCATTACTGTTGGATTTCATACTCCTAACATATTGAATTACATCCAACCCTTCTTTTAATCTCAATAAAGTCACAATTCTCTCCAGACTAGTAACACCATGGATAATCGCACCAATTACAAGTGCAGATATTGCAGCAGCAATTTTGGTTCCTCTGCCAAGAGCTAATTTTGCAGGATTATTTACAATCTCAGTAGAAATGTTTGCATTAGAATCATGGGATTCAGGTGACAACTGAAATTGACTTCGTGAAGCCTTCAGAGGAGTAAAAGCTGCAGCAAGTGTAGTGGAGGCTTCCGTTGCAAGAGCTATCTCAAAAACACGGCTCTGACGCTCTCCAAGAGCCTCCTTAAGCAGACAAAGGCAATTGATATGAATACGTAAAATGCGCCTGGCATAACTCCATGGACTCAAAGCAGGAGAATTCATACTGTTACTGCATGGAGTAAAATCTGGCATTTTTCCTAGGGTTGCTCCTATGCTATTCACTATAGCCGAAACAGAAGAAGACACCAGAGATGGGTCACCTTCTTGAGCAGCACCACCAGTCTGCCGCATACAGTCCATCAATCCCATTACGATCTGTTGAGATGTCTGATATCCATCATCAGACATTTCCAAACCAGAACTCTTTGCTGTACCAGAACCAAAGAGCTTTCTCTCTTTGCCAAATAAAGAGTGAAATGCATCATCAATATGCCTTTGGACTACATCTCTCATGCTCATACCCACTCTGGACAACCGGTTGCCACTTAACCTTTGACGGAGAAAATCATCAAGATCTTCAATCCCTGAGGGAACTCCAAGTGGAAACCCCAAGTCTCCATCAATTGATCGTCCAGATTCAAGTTCAGAAATGAGTCTCTTATCACAAGTTAACTTAAAACTCTTCTCCCACTCAAGGATACTAGGCAAATGGCCATATTTTTTCAGTAGATAACGGGAATAAACCAAGGACGAAGAACCTGAAAGTCTTCCAGAAGAAGAAAGCAATGCTCCAGCACGACGCATTGCAGCTGACAAGACTTCAGGAACAAGATCTGTTGCAATGACTGTATTCTCATACCTGTAGCAAAGTCAGAAGAAGCCACAGACAGAGAAACAAAATTAGAATTTGATCATTTATAATTCCAATAAGCAGCAGACATAAAGTGACTGCAATATATGCAACAGGTAGGACTTTTTTTTTTTCTAGAAATTTTGGAGGACAAATATTTCAGAGTGGAAGGCAAAACAAATTGTACTGATGAGCTAGAGCCACAAGGGAAACTTAGAATCCTGCTTTTCAAAGAACATTATAACCACAAAATACTAAAATGTAAGGAAGAAAAGAAGAAAAACAAGGAGATGAATTTCTTCGGCACATACATTCTGGGATTATCATTCAGTGAATCATTCTACAGCAAAAACCTTCTTCTCTAGAAACCAAGATATGTTTTCTTCCCTCAAGAAGGGAGAGAGAGTGGAACACAGAAGCATATTATATTTTAAGGGCATAGCAGAGCTAAAACAGAAACATAAGAAAACAAATCTGGCAAGACATAGAATAAGAATCCAAAAGTCTTCCTCTTTAACAAAATCTCATAATCAGTTCTATAGTAAGAGTAACCTTCTAAGTGATGATAGCAAGAATGTCTCTCCAACTTCACAAGCATGATTTTCCACATTCCTTGGTAGTATCATCACATTCCTCCCACTATGAATTGTAGCAGTAGAGTTAAATGGGACTTTTGCCAGTAACCAAATGATTAACTTGGCTGCTGACACTAAATCACCACAAGCATCCACTATATACAATATAGCAGACAGCTCATCTTCACCAAGTTTCCACTTTATGGAGCTCCTATCATCAACTGGAACATAAGGACGACCAAACTGCCCAACTTTAGCTGTAGTCTTTTCAGCCTCCTCAATAAGCTGCCTAACAACTCCAATCAACCAACCTGTAATGGCCCTTTTCTTCACAATGCGCAGTTTCTCAAGAGCTTTTCCAATTGAGACAATATCTCCACCATGCTTTGTTTTAATCCCGTCTGAGGGTTTGTCCCCTTCTTTTCCACTTCTGTGATGAGGACAGTTTACCTTGTTATCACAAACGTGACTCGTAGAAGCTCCCTGGCTACTCTCAATCCTAGCAGTGGCCAGTTGGGCCAAACTCTGAGTTTTATGCACAACCTTTTGCCTACCCTTAGGGACCTGTTTCGATGACTTAAGTGGTGTATCAGCTTTTGAAGAATCTATGGATTTCAGGCCCTTTCTTACCCACCAGCTATCTTCATCATCTGATAGTGGAGAATGTCCTTGAAGGAAAGTGCTCCCTTCCTCACTTAACTTCTGTCTTTTTGCCCTCCTACAATCTTCACATCCAGGGCCACCTTCTACTAAATCCACTCTGCTGCATGTTGACTCAGCAGACCTTTTAAGACTCCCTTGAGATTCATCTAGTCTTATTTCTGAAGATGTTAAACAGTTTGGAAGTTGCAACAGTAAAGAAATGGAAGCCTTGAGTTCATCAACATCAGGATTGACCTTGACCTTGTTTGAATTCAGGATATTAGAAGATGACTTCCAAATATCAAAGGAAGTTGAGGAAAGATAACCCTTTCCAGCGGTTGATCGATTCTTTTGCTTCTTAGTAGATATATTAGATCTTAGTGAATTTGGAGACTGTTCAAACAGACAACCACGAAGGATAAGGAGGCGTTCATTTGAATAAACATGCATGGCCTCCATAAGTTGTGACCCTTCAACAATCCCTGCCTCTTCGAGAACATCTCGGATTAGGTGCCCAGGAAGTTCTTTCAAGATTTGATAATGTCTTCTCCATCTGGCAATGTCAGCTACGGGACCACTTGTATCCATTATTCCACTAACTATCAGCTGCCTCACATATGACTGGGGGTAGAAAATTCCAGAACGTATGAGTTCCACAACAAGTAGCTGAAGACGCTTCAAACCTTCTCCTTTGTGCACTTCATGTTGATCAATCCAACAAACAATGATGTCATGTAAAGGACCTGGACTTTCAAATATATCACCTAAGCTATGGTTTCTCCTAGGAACCCTACCAAAATGTTTCTGATGGTCAAGACCTTTAGCAATGCAATTAGACCTGTCAGACCTATCATTCTTCCGTCGACACAGGCTTTGCAGATTTCTAAGCTTTAGCTTCAGAACCCGACTTGCAACATAAACCTGACAAAATATTTTTCTGCCTGTGAACTTGAGATCATAAGGGAAGCCCATCCGGAAATCCCTATAATCACATGTTGCCCACTCACAAAGAAAGAAAACAGAGCAAACAAATGACAAGCTCACAGTCCCTATCCATTTAAGTGATGATCTAAGGCATGGGCTAACCTCTTCAAACCAACCGTCAACCACAGCTCCGTGACAAAAGTTTTCAAAAAGGAGATTATAAGCTCCTCTAATATCTCCTGACAAAAGAGCTTCATCCAAAGCGTGCACAGCTTTAGCCACACTGTGAACTGGATAGCTTGGACTGGCAGCCTTGGTAAGGTTATCAGCACGCTTCTGAATAGACGATACAACCTGATTAAAAGACAAGGACTGGTATTGAGCATCAAGTCCTTTGAATCTAAACCCCCAAGCAGTTTCCACTGAATTATCCCTTGTCTTTCTTGCCTCATCAGATCCCTTTGATATAAAGGCACCATCATTTATTGCATATGAGACCACACTAGATGGTAACGGAAAACAATCCAAAGCAACAAATGAATCTGGTACAGCCAATATCAAATAACGAAGCAACTCAATTAGTGCAGATGTTGTATAGGCCCTTCGAGAATTGTCAACAAGATCTGATCCTCCTGGAGAAGGCTCACGAATGAAACGAATTGCAATGCTAGCCAGGGTCTTCACGTAGGTTTGTGACAGAACTACAGTTTCTAGAACACCATAAATGATAGGTAAAAGCAACTGTAGAATCTCTAGGAAATCTTTTTCCTGAAAGAGTAGAAGTTACAATGAAAATGATGTTACCGAAATGATTAAAGTTGACATGAATATTAGTGAAAAGGTTTAATTTTCCAGCTGATATAAAAAATAAGTAATTGGAAACAGACAGAACACATACCTGTAATTGATTAAGAACCCAATCAATTATTACAGAGGGAAGAAGCAGCCCTTCTGCATAGTGCCAATGCAAGAGCCGAACCACATACCACCACTTGAAATGTAGGGAAGGCTCCTCAGCATCAAGAGCCATTGATGATGGGTCACTCTTTGACAGTATTGATCCAGAATAAACCATGTGAGGTGATCTAGCATGCGGAACAGAATGAGAATTATTTCTGGATAAAAACTCATCGAGCAAATACTGCAAGTAATCAACAACATCCTTTGTCCAAAGTTCTGTACGGGACACCTGAGTTTTGTCAAGTGCTCCAGAAGAGATACCAGTAGAACTAGGCCGGACCTGCAAAGACAGCCACAATTCAATAGTAGAGTCGAAGCTACTAAGTATAACTGAAGACCAGTTCTAGTACAAAGAAACACACCTGATTAAGATAAGTTACTTTTATAAACCAAGTTGCCCTTAGTAATGGAACATTGTTTCTTATAAGAACTTCAAAAAGGGATTTCCTCCTGTAACCATGAGGTACATATTCTGCCAAAGAATGCAATTGCTTGTGTGACTGTGACAAACCCTGGAATAGAAGAAGAGTAAACATTATACAAAACCAAACTACCATAAAGTATTTCAGAAAATGGGGGAACAAGCTCACAACCACATTAAAGACACACAACAGAGAAAAAAACTTGGCAAGTCAAAGTTGTCGCATGTGGTGAAGTAATTGCATGTAACCTTTCATAACCTATTCACCTCAATATGCAATTTTCACCACCAGAATTGCTATGAAATAGTAAAAGCTATGACTGCAATCACTACCACCTGTTGTCAAATCTTATGAATACCTTAAACCCAAAAACTACATAGCATAAATATAAAACTTAAATGTGAAAACATTTTTAAACAGAGATAGAAATGTTAGACAAAATAGAAAAGGTACGATTCATTTCTCACAATTCATAAGATTACGTCATGAAGTGGATATACAAAATAAAAACCTAGGCACTAGTCCTTAGAATGTGCACAGATCTCGTATACCTCAATCCATTTTTTCTTTAAATCTTCACTGCATGGTCTTTGATCGGGAAAGACAGCAGGCTTGTTTAGCAACGACCCAGAAAGAGGCACACCATATACTTGACCAGCCTGTCATTGGAGAGTCAAACTACTGACTTGAAAATTTATCACAGTATTGTAAACCTCAGAACATTCAGATTGCAACAAAAAGGTTTTGAAATATGAAGGGTAAAACTTATAGGTATACAATGATTAGCAGGGAATCAGGAAGTTTTACTGCAGAAGAATTCCCGAAAAAGTGCAATGGACAGTCAAAGATAAACAGGTTACCTTGCGTTTTTGAGCTCGAGAATCATTGATTGCCCTCAAACATTTTCGGATTGCCTGCGACAAGGAACAAAGAGCCAATAACCATTTATTTACAAGCAATTTTTGCATCAAGGTGGCAATCGAATTGAAAAAATAACACAGGAACAAAACAGATACAGAAACCAAGTTACCTCTCTGCATTTTATAATAGCAGGCCTAGAGAAACCTTGAACCTGAGTCTGTAAGATTTCTCTGGATTCCTGATCATTCAGAAAGTAAAATGCGATTACTTACATCAGAAAAGAGCAAGAATCAAGCATATGTTTGTGTCTAAATATACAAAATGAACCACACATACTCAAATATAACCACCCACTAAGAATTGAATATAAATATCAGTTTTGGAATCATATAAGCAATTAATTTCAAACAATTGGACAAGGATCATAGCAAGTCTGAAAGTACGAACGAAAACAAAGCCAGCAAAAATCCAACATACTGATGAAGTTGAGAAATACTTGAAGTGTTCAGGTCTCCAGTAATAATTATCAAGAACAATCACAATTAAATTGACCAAACAATTGAAACAAAGATTGTAGCAGTTCATAACTGCAAAAAGGCTAGATCATAAGGAAGTAATAAATGTCACAAATGGATGGCCACATGAAGGGTGAGTATACCTCAAGTCCTCCAATTGTCTCCCTGTACCCAGACTGAGCATAATCTCCAGTTAAAGTCTCCTCGGGGCAATTGGGAGTTTGCGGGTGAAAGTCAGGAGGACCAAGTCTGAAGATTGAACGAAAACAATTCACAAGAAGGAAGAGCAATATCGCATGAAGTTGCTATCAATTAAGGAAAAACAATATTGAAACCAGAAAACAAAATTTGCTCTCACTTGACTCAAAATATCCAAGAAAATATCCATTCAATCTAAAACAGTAGATCACATGAAAAGATAGCTAAATCAGAACATACCTAGAATTCAATGGTTCTTTATCGCATTTCAACCTGTATGGTGTCAATGGAGGTGGCCGCCTGCAGAACAGAAAAAATGCAATTATAAGTAAGATAAACTCATCACAGAAACAACAAAACATTCCAATCTGTAAGAAGAAATCCATAAATGCATTTAACCATGAAAATGGCCTATTGACCGTCGGGGTACAAAAAGAATATTGAAACCCAAAAGACTTACAATACATTTCCAGTTTCATTGAGAACTCCAACCTACAATGCTTGAACCTACCGAAAGAAAGTAACCTAGAGGACTAGTCTGTTCCTTTCCAAGAATCAACATGTTACCAAATGCTTCTACGATCACACAAGCATAAATTGGACTATATCCAAGACATAGAACGCCGCAATGCACAATCATGATTCACAAGTTTAGCTTTCTAAACACCAAATAATAAACATTAAAACATCTTAGAAGCCTTAACCCATTAAAATTCCCCAAAACTTTATAGAAATTAGTTTAAGATAAAATAAAACAGCAACATGATCAGGGTTGAGAAGCTAGAACTTGATACCTGAACTCAGAATTTATGATGAATTAGTACAAGATCAGAAACTAATTTACCGGGAATTTATTGAAAAGGCAGCTGGCAATGAAGTTGAATCAGCCCGAACATTATCTCGTGCTGGCGGCCCACCAATTGCACTATTATTAACTGCACTGGAGGGATGATGCCTGTGCATGTCTCCAAGCTATAACCCGCATACTGCTTCCAACATTGAACTTCTATTAGAAGCTGTGAAAACAAAATAACATTCAGCAGCAACTTAATGTTAAGGTAAAGTAGTTCATCAAAGAAGCTACACAATCAAATTAACTAAAAAAAGCATGGAGATAAACAAATCTGATCCCATATTCAGGACTAAATCATGTGGCCTTTGAAACATTAGACCCACAAATTATCAACTGGCACATACTTTGACATTAAATGTCCGTCCTTCTCAAGTAGAAGAACTTTTCCAAATATAAACAGTTTTATCTTGCATGTCACACAGTCTGTCTGACCTGTCAAACAAAACACAAAAGCATAAGACAACATTAGAACATATAAACGAAACTTAGTTGAAACCAGGTATCCATAAACAAAACAGCATAAGAACATAAGCTATAAAGTAAATGCAGCAATCAAGATCCTGTATTCTAAACAGCTAAAATAAAGCAAGCATTTCACAAATGTGGTTTTCTTATTGCCCAGTTGAGCATAGCCCAGAACCCAAGTAAGCACACTCTCCACATAGCATAGCTTTTTGACTCAAGTAGCGTTACCATTCAATCTCTAAGCTGTAAATATATCAACAATGCTGCTGCATCCTGATTTCAGCCGAGATACTTGTGGCATAGAACTACTAACAACGTCAACTATAAGAACTAAATGTAAAACTAACTGATGAGAACAAAGACTGATAAAAAAATCCCAACATTTATGTTGCTCCAGCAAGATTCCTAATGATGATATTGAAGTAAAACACAGGCAAAGCAAGTAACTCTTTGTTTCTCCAAAACAAGTGTGTGATTTGCACCCACAATTTTGACAGTAGAAAAGCAATAATCAACAAAAAAAAGAAGAGAAGAAACTATGATCCGTTAAACCCAAGTAAAAAAGTCATCCATCACAACTGAACAACTAACATGCCTAGTATCAAAACAGCTAAAAACCCAAAAAGAGCAAAAACCGAGCAACCGCAACCCAATGAGCAAACAGAAGATCAGGAAAACACGCAATCTAATCTTTAATCCCAAGGAAGATTCTATATCGATCTAAACAAGCATTGACAAGCAACAATCACCAAATCTACAGGAAAAGATCTCCAGAATTCGCGAAGCAAGAGAAGATTAGGGTTTAGATCCCAAACGAAACCTGAAGATTGAGTAAATAGGAGAAGGGAAAGCTAGGGTTTTGATGGCACTTTCGTAAATCAAGGTCAAACCCCACAATGAAACTGGAAACAAAACCAAAATAAAAGGAAAAATAACTAAATTCGTAACGATTATCAGATTCAAAGAGAGACAAGTGTAGACCTAACCTACCATCAACGAAATTAGGAATCGAAGAGAGAGAGAGAGAGAGAGAGAGAGAGGGGCGTGTGAAGCTTGAATGAAGAAAGATTTTTTCTTTTTTTATGTAAATTATATTTTATCTAAAGAGAGAGAGCGAGATGAAAAGGGTCTCTCGGGCCTTTGACTGACTGTTTTGTTTAGCTTTGGGCTCTGTAGTTGATGATGATGACGACGACGATCGATGCTCACCTCCGTTTCCCTCTTTACGTTTGTAATTTCCTTTACGAAACATCAAAAAAAGATACTATATTTTAAATTTTTATTTTAATTATTAACTAAAATAATATATTTATATAAAATTTTTAATTGTATAATCATTTTATTGAGTATAATTTTAAAATATTAAGAAAATAATAGTTTTAAAATTTAATAATAAATAAAATATATATTTTAAATTTTTAAATTTGACTTCTTATAATGTTAAAATCATTAAGAAAATTACTAATTTTTTTAAAATTACGATAAAAATAAAAGTGAAGCCATACAGTACCTAAATAATTTTTAATAAAAATTTATTACCTCAAATAACTTCTAAATTTATTTAAAAAAAAGTGAAAGTATATTTTAAATTTTTAATTAAAATTAGTAATTTTGTTTATAAGGTAATTAATAATTAAAATATTTTCTATAATATATAAATTAGTTTAAATAATAAAAATATTAAAATTGGACTTAAATTTTAATAAAATGTTAAGAATTCAAATGTAAATTTTATTATTTATTAATGTATCTTTAAATTTTATATTTAATTACGAAGCTTTTTCACAAAGCAACTTAATTATTTTAAAAAGTAATATTTAGATTAGGAATAAAATAAGAATACTTTCATCGTCATCGTCATCGTCATCATATCCAGTCTGAATTTTCGCAATAAAATAGGGTTTGGAGAATTTTGATAGTACGCAATCTTACCCTTACAGAGTACAGAATAAAATAATAATACTATAGATGTATTTATTTTTTATGTCAAAAATGGAATTATTGCTCTTTCCAATCCTTTGTTTGTACTTTGGTTACTTATGAAGATGCCTCTAATGAACCAAAAACAAAAAAGGATCTGTGAACAAGATCCAATTATGGTGGAGACTTGGATTTACGGTTTTAGGGACCATCCCCACCTCCTTTGTCGTGGGAGTGTGGGTGCACGTGGACGTGAGAGAGAGGGGACAAGCAATAATCATAGGCGGCAATCCGCCGAGATTTATATACTGTAGCCGGCTTAGCTCAAAGCTTGATAAGATAAAATTTTAATTGAATTAAATACTTTTTAAATTCTTAAAAATAAAAATAACATCGTTTATTTACAAGTCACAAGCTTAAGCCGAGTTCGACTTTAGGTAGCTTAAACTCGAATCTAATTCAATTCTCAATTTTTATTTTTAAAAATTCGAGCTCAACTTGAAGCTCAATTAATTCAATCAGGTCAATTAAATTTAAACATAGACATATAAAAATGAAAGGTGTTAAATATAAATATATATAAAATAATTATTCTATCCTTAATGTTTGTGAGTTGATCGACCCTATTACTTTGCATTGAGATCCGTCTTTGGTAAATGGTATCTTAGCTCCTCAAGAAGCGTCACAAGTTTTCCAAATCCTCATCTCTCCTTCCCGGCCGAAAGGTACTTTTTGCTGGCATCATACAAGAAATGAGATTTATAGTGTGAAGTCTGGGTATAAGATTGCTACGTTTCTAGTGTTGGAAACTCAAAACTATGAGGTTGTGGGTCCGTAGAGTGGCATTTGGGAAGGCATTTGGAGTGCTAATCATCCCTTCTCCCCCCCCCCCCCCCCCCCC
>JAOSBM010000004.1:2470207-2483110 GCA_027568955.1 Erythroxylum tenue
GCAACTAAAGCATTAACCTCATACTCTCTATTAATCATGTTAACGGCTAACAAATTATCACATTCAACTTGAATATGCCTCAAATTTAAACTTGCTGCATATTCAAGGCTATGGAGGACAGACCACACTTTCGCATTCAAAATCGGACTATATTTCAAGGCCCTCGTTGATTCTTGCATGCACTATATTTTTAATCACCAGAAAAAATAGATCATACCTCACTTATAACTCACCTGCGACAAACCCAGACAAGACAAAGACCAAATCGAAACAAGGCAAAGAAGGAATCACGCAACAAGGAGTCACGCATAAACCATCACAAAATCTGCAGCTCACTAACTCTATCCTTTAGCCCACAACAACACCATCCAAAAACGATGATTCACACACACCACAACACACTTTTAGATATCTCCCAATTTTTCTGCACATAATAGCAACATGATCTGCCCATTCAACATTTGTTCCCTAGTATACCAAGGAGTCTTCACACACATCAACAAGTAGCAGCCGCATGAATCACGTTGCTCTACCCAGAAAAATCAGCAATAGATAGATTAATATCTTGACCCAATCAGCTGCCAGATATCATCAAAAGTTAACTTAAAATCTAGCTGTTGTTGTCTTGTATAATCTGTCGCTTTTAAAAAATAACAACATTTCAGCTCATAATACACGAAAAATCTTAGCCATATTACAAATGCAAATAATCAACCAAAATCTCCATAGATAGCCATTATCCCAAAATAGGATATACATTGAATCTCATCTTGATTAAGATTTTAATTTCAATCAACCTTATCTAGAAAGAGTCCCACATAAATCTAACTAAGTCCAATTATCAAATAATGTCCAAAATTAAGTAATAAGATATAATAACATATATCTTAATAATCTTCCCATTTTTGGCAATATTTGTCACATATTAAGAAGATAATTGGACATATAAACATTGAATGCACAAACCAAAAACTCTCCTCTAATCAAACATCAAGTTCCAAAGAATATACAAAAAAATAATAATGAACAATTATCCAATCATCCAAATTTCTCTCATTGAAACAAAAAAATTCCAAAAATTAAGACTAGTAGTCACAGAGATACCTTAAAATCTCCCCCTAAATTGATCAGTCACTAAAAACAATTTGATGTCTCCCCTTTGGGCCAAAACAATACCAAAACGAAGAATGTCTCCAATGCGATCAATCTTAACGAATAAAAAAGCATAAAAATTAGTAGTAGGTGCAGTGGAAGAATCATAAGCACGTAGTGCAATAGCAGAAAGACAAGATGACAATGTACTACCAGTTAATACATATGCCAACATATCATTGCTCACTTTAATTCCTTCTTCATAAGATTGATCAAATTCATAAACCTCATCATCAAGCATAGCCTCATATACACATCAATCAACTGAAACTTAGAAAACCTATAATTAAAAACTCATAAAGCCTAAACGATAACTCCTTCGAACCTTTTTTGTTTTTTTTTTGTTTTTAATAAATAACATCAAACTATACTTAAAAATGTAAAGCACACAATCCCCGTGCCCCTCGAAAAAAATTCAAACATAGGTTTATTCCTCGTCACATTATCTCTGTCATCAACTGTCTGGTTGATTTCTTCGTCTGAAGCAATTGATTTATCCTCAGTTTGAACTATTTCTTCAAAAGCAATAACTAATAGTGAATCTGGGCAATTTCTTTCTTTTCCTTCACTACGTCTTTGTACTTGTAATTGACCCTTTCTAATCCAAGAGTGCTTTGGTAACATGAGTTGTTGTTGGAAATTTAATGAAGAGTGTATAGATTTTTTATTTTGACCCCTTTGAAACATCATTTGTAACGACTTGTAACATTTCGGTTTTATGTGCCTGATTACTCCACAAAAGTGGCATGTAGGTATGAACCTCTAATTTTTCTTTGAGATTTCTCCTTGGACAGATTTGGTCGCACCAATTTTCTCATCATTCGACTTAGAACATTCACCTCTATAGCCAATTCCTTGAAGGCCTCCTTTAGTCTTACCAATTTTCAACAAACTTTGCTAGCTTTTCGATACCTCCATTTAACATTCTTATTCCTTTTTTCATGCTGACCAGCTTTAGCTTTATTTCATTAAACTCATTTATTGTAGATAACAACTTCTTCTCGAAGTCTTGAATAGTGTTCTTCATGGTAGAGCATTTTTCTTACATGTTTGGACCCCTTTAACATGTATTAACTGATAGGCCTCATAAATATCTTCCTTTTTTATCATCTGAAGTATTATCATCACTGTTATAATATAAGATTGAGCTTTGAGCTGATTCGTCTGTGTTTTCCCCGAAATTTTTTGATTTATTCAAGTTTTTGTCATCAGTTACTTCATTCTTGATTGTTGTAAAGCAAGTAACTAAACCTTTGCTGTATAAAGCAACTAATGCAGCACTATTCACAACATCTGCTCCACAACCATATGCAACACTATTCACAACTTCTTCTTCACAGCTATACTCACTTATGGATTCATTCTCACTCCAAGTGCTTGTATAAGACTTCCCTTTTCTCTTCTTTAAGGTGTTAGCACATTCCGTTTGTACATGATTCGAAGCCTTGACACTCATAACATTAAAATTTCTTCACTTTTCTTTCACCCTTTTGAGTTTTTCCTTGTTTGAAATTACCATTTGATGAGCTACTACCGTTTTGCCTAAAACCGGATCTATCTTTTTTTATTTTCTTTAACCACTTACTGAAATTTCTTGTCAACAACTCCATACCCTCGTTCTCATCGGATATATCTTCGAAGTCATTCACAGCTTACCAATCTCGGCTTCAATGCCAATCCTTTGCTCTTCTCTCGATTATCTCTCGACAAATTCATCTCAAAGTTGGTAAGAATCTCAATTACCTTATCCAAAGATACTTCAGTGATATTATGGGCCTTTTCGATGGCAGCCATTTTTTGTATGAACCTCTGAGACAACGATCTCAATATCTTCTTAACCTGTTTCATGTTATAGTACTTCTTTCCAAGTTGATGTGCTTGGTTTGCTATGTCATGCAGTCTCTTATGGAAGTCTCCAATGATTTTGCTATCATCCATCTTCAGCTCTCCAAATCTCACAGCCAACATCTAAAGTTTTGAGGCTATCATAAATTTCGATCCTTCATGTATAGTTTACAAAGTGTTCCACGCTTCTTTCGTCGATTCACAAGCTAATATAATTGAAAAGAGACTTTCATCAGCGACACTAAAGATGGCGTGCAGGGCTTGAGAATTTCCACGCGTTTCCTTTTCTTCAGCCCTTGTCCACTCAGATACATCTTTAAGCACTGCTTCTCTATTTTCACCAGTTGTCACAGAATGTGTTTGACCATTTAAAACCGAGTTCCATGTTTTTGTTCATTGTGCCTGAATGAATACTCTAATCCGTGATTTTCATGTAGGATAATTTGAATCATCTAACGATGATGACCTGATGATTGATGCTCCTTTTCTTATAGTCATAATTGTGAAACGCAGATCTGCACTAACTTGCCATACCATGTTATGATTCGGTGACTCGCTCTGATACCAATTGAAAAATCGTTGGGGTGTATTAGTTTTGCAAAATCTTCGATTTACCGTAGTTGTTTCTAGCGCAATCAAAAACCATAAAAATTAAACAATCAAAAGCGAAATAAAAAATCAACAACGATATTTATTAACATAGTTCGGCACACCTTGCCTACGTCTGCGGGACTTTCACCCAGCTTAATACTTTCACTAATGACAATAGTTTTATACAAGACTTTACTGAGCCGATACCACTCAACCCTTAGCATTATCCCTCGTCCTCACTACCCGTGCAATAATTTCATGTCCAATAGTACAACCGCTCTGTATTAATCTCAACAGCTATTGTTGTCTCATATAACCTGTCGTTTTTCCACCTAAAAAATGACAATACTTCAACTCATAACACACGAAAATCTTAACCATATTACAGGTGCAAATAATCAACCAAAATCTCCTTAGATAGCTATTATCCCATAATATGATATACATTGAATCCTATTTTAATTTCAATCAACCTTATCTTAAAAGAGTCCTACGTAAATCTAACTAATTTTAATTATTAAATAATATCCAAAATTAAGTAATAAGATATAATGACATATATCTTATCACTTTATATAAGATAATATATAAGGTCACTGAAGAGTCTTTTAAGATTCGAATTCGAGCCTATGACCTTGGTCACGAGCTCCGTCTAAACCAATTAGTTTCTTCCCTTGGAGACAAACATCTTTACCCAATTTAATTCACACATTTCTTTTCTTATGTCTCCTTCACTCTCCCGGCAATTAAGCGAAGAAAACTATGAAGTTGTACGATAACCCACTCTAAATTAAGGGAAAAGGCTTCGTAGTTCGCACGTCGTAGTGATAAGGAAATGGTCAACCTATCATTGCCCATTAGAATAGAATCATTATTCTTTAAAGAAACGAATATTCTTACACTTCACCATCGTTATTGGTCAGCGACGCAAACAACATTTGAACATTTCGCTGTATCTCTCGTTTAACACGTAAAATAACTAAACGACAGCTCGTTGGTTGCACATAAGTTAATTATAGAAAGAAGGTAAAATAATGCACTTTGAATAATTTAAACTATAGTATTATTTATCAAAATATATCAAATCAAAATATCAATTCATATATTTTATTAAAATAATAACAATAAAGCGCTTTGAATAATTTAAATGATAACATTACTCCTCAAAATATATCAAATCACAATATCAATTTATATCTTTTATTGAAAATAATAACTATAACAATCCTTATAATATGTCAAAGATTTAATAATATACAAATAATATGTGAATTGATACTTTATCTAATTTTTAAAAATTTTTAATTAAAATTTTAAAAATTTCATATCTTAGTTAGTTTTTAGTAATATTTTATTGATATAATTAAAAATACTTATTTAAAAGATTATTTAACTCTTTATTTTTTAAAATATTTGAAAATCGAACATGGTTGGGTCGGTCATACAAGGCCCAATCTCAGGTCCAGGTGTCGACGGCCCAGTCGTAGGTGGCAATCTCCCATGCAAACACTAAGACTTACGTAAAGACCTAAACCTAGCAAGTTAGTTCATATATAAGGTACTATTTAGTCATGATACATGTACGAGACTAATACCTTACTTTTCTCTGTTCTCGGCGATCAAAACCCTCATAAAATAACTGACTTGAGCGTCGGAGGGGCCTTCCGGGAACCAATCCCCGGAGCGCCTTTATTATTTTGCAGGTATTCTCCACATCGAGCCTACCGAGATCATGAATCCAAGCAGCAACATTCAGTCTCAACAGAATCCGACTGAACCCGAACACTTATTTAATCTTTCAAAAAAAAATTTACTGATAAGCCTCACTAGAGGTGCATCACCGATTTTCAGCCTATATATAAGTCAAACTGATTGATAAAACAAATCATCATAAGAGATTAAGCCTTTGTTTGGTTAGGCTTATACTAGTAGAGCTTTTGTCAGTAGAGTTTTTTTTTTCTGTATATCTTTTATGAGAAAAGCTTTTCTACGAAGTCAGTTGACTGTTTGATTGCCATTTAAAACAGAGTTTTTTTAAAAAGAGTTTCATACAATAAATTGTTTGACAACATAAAATTAAAAAATACTTTTAATTTTAACTATATTTTATTTTGTAATAAAAATTATGTATGTATATAAATATTTTTTAAAGTATATTAAACAATATGTAAATCACAATATATTAATTATTATATAATTTTAAACTATATGAAACATAAATGAAAATATACGTAATCAAATCTTTTTATTTGGATTATAACATAAGTAAAACTAATATAAAAAATAAATATTAAAACATATTTAAAAAGTCAAATAATATTATTAAAAACCTAACATAAACGTGAAGATGAGTTTATGGGTATTGTAAAAATTATATGTAAAATATAAGTACAAAAGGGACTTAAAAATAGACTCATTAATTGATCTGAAAAATCTACCTGAAAAAGTGCTTATTTGAAAAGCTCTAAATTTGAGTTTCTTAAAAAGCTATATTTTGACTGCCAAAATAATCATATCTATTAAAGAATTGTTTTTTTTTATTTTACAGCCAAACACTCATTTTTAAAAAAAAAGGTCTTTATAGTGAAAAAAAAATACTTATTGATCTTCCAAAAACTCATCCAAACAAACACTAAAAATAAATTTTAGATATGTTAACCCAGACACAAGCCTTTTTTTTCTCGTCGAGCGTCAACTCTCAAGGCCTTCTTTTTATTTTAGAAATTTACTCTCTCCAATCTAATATTAACAAAAAGATTTAAATTCATAACTAAATAAAAATTTTAATATTAAAATAAAAAATTTCACTATATTAAAATATCAGTGGACCCATCATAATTTGACGAAGCTTCCTTGTTAAGGGATAACTCCGGAAGGAGAGGCACGGATTGGAGGAAGTAAAAGAATTGTCCAGACTTTAAAATCAGAATCTGCAGTCTCTTTTCTGCTAATCGAAGCAGAAGACAACTCTTTCTCGACCCTTTAAGTCAAATCAGAGCCTTTAAATTAATTGATTGATCGATGTTGATCTCTAGCAATTGTTCTTTGCCAAATGTCACCTTTTGGAATCGTAAATTTATGATAATTTGATGGTGAGTTGTTGTTTGGGAACTGTAATCGATGACGGCTGTGGTGAGTCCGATGAGGTTCCGAGAGCTTAGAGCTCCGGCGATCAGTATGAACAACATACGAGGGCAAACCGTTTCGCGCGTAATCGAGGAGAAGATACACGTCGCTGTGGGGAAATCAGTGAAAGAATGCAAATCGCTTTTTGTTTGGGCGTTGCAGAATTCCGGAGGCAAGAGGATTTGCGTTCTTCACGTTCACCAACCCGCAGAATTCATCCCCTGCAGTGAGTAAAATTTGATTGAAGTTGCGCCAATTTTGACTTTATTAGTGTCTGTGTTTCAACGTCTTAAACGAACATGTGATGTTTCTTAGTGGGTGGGAAATTTCCGGCGAGTTCACTCACAGAAGAGGAAGTACTGGCGTATCGCGAAATTGAAAGGAAAGAAATGCATCAGATGTTAGAAGTGTACCTTCGCATCTGTTATCGAATGGGGGTATTAAGTTTCGTCTATGTACTGGCCATTGATTCCAGAAGGAACTGTTGTGATCGGGTTTTCTTAACTGCTTTCTTTTGCCATGTTACTGTTTTATTGTAGGTGCAAGCTGAAAAACTAGTTATTGAAACAGAGAGTATTGAGCAGGGGATTTCGGAGCTTGTTTCTCGGTGTGGGATCAAGACGCTTGTTATGGGGGCAGCTAAAGACAAGAGTTATTCACGGTGCTGAGTGTTTAAAAGTTGTATCAATGGTTGGTTATTACCAGCATTTTACTTTCTAATGTGGAGTAATTGTGCAACTCTTAACATCTCAGGAACATGATGGAAATCAAATCTAAGAAAGCAGTGTCTGTCCGTCTTCAAGCGCCTGCTTTTTGTCATATAATTTTTGTTTGTAAGGGGCGCCTTATTCACCAAAGGTATGCTTAATATGCTTGTTTTCTGTGTGAATCGTTTTGTATAAAATCCTGTTATCTGTAATAGTAGGAGTCCGTGAATTTTAGGATTTAGAACTACTGTTGATAAGAACATTGGTTTGTCTTAATTATAATGGCAAATTGCAATCAGAATACATTCTATTTGGAGTTTGATCTGCTGGAAGTGATCAAATATTTATCTCTTGCCCTTAAATTTTGCCTAATTTGTTTAGATAAAACCTAGGGTTCTTATCAGGTAACCGGGAAGGGTCTGAATATTTATCAAAATCCTTCCTTACAATATTTTGGGTTGTGAAGAATAATGCATAATCTTTGTATTAAATGCGTGAACACGTGTTTCATTTGGGATATAGTGTAGTATAGCTTCATTTTCTGAACCTTCATTTTTCTAGAGATGCCAAGTATGTAATATTTACATACTCCATTCAATTATGCTACGAAGTGAATTTATGTCGAACAGGAAAGCTATTTCTGATGGAACTATGGTAGTTGCTGGATCTTCACCATGGCAGGAAAGTCCAAATTCTGAAACTGGAGAATCAAACCCTCGTAGATCGCAGTCTGTTACCCTAAGGCTGCAGAATTCTGCAAGACTGACAAATCCAGCTCAAGATTTATTCCGCAGGGTAAAATCAGATAGTTCTCATGGCCATGAGGGTACAGAAAGAACTTCTAGATCTTCAAATGATGTTGCAGGGTTGCTAACTCCACGGTTCAAGTCAGATGCAGAAAACAGTTCTGATGAATGTAATACGTTATCAAGAACCAGCACTACCAAGGGGAGGTCTGCTTTATCAACTTGCTCATCTAGTGGAATGGTCAATGTTCCTTACCTTCAATCTGGGGGAAGTGAATGTGAGATTGGGTTAGAGTTGAACCATCCTGGGTCCATAGTGGATCTTCATAACTCATCACCTCCCAGCGTACTGGTACTCCCAAAATCTATCACACTAGGAAATTTGGATAAAGATTCATTAATGGATAAATATTCTTTATTAAAATTTGAAATACATGAAATTGCTACCTTCTGCAAGCATCTAAATAGTTGCGCACTAGCAGGACAGGAGTTTGGAGGAGCCTCTTTATGATCAACTTGAAAAGTCGACGGCGGATGCTGCAAATTCAAAGCGAGAAGCATTTGAAGAAGCAGTCAGGCGGGCAAAAGCTGAAAAAGATGCCATCGAGGCCATACGCAAGGTATATTTTGTGTCATGAAGCATATATTTTTGACTTCTCACTAATAAAAAGGTGATTGCTTTCATGAACATGATAAATTGTTTCATCAAAGTTTGAAAATATGGACTGCAAGGGAAGTTTGTCATACAAATTGCACTGAAAGCAAAGCTGTTCGTGATTATTGGTAAGGTAACGAGAATTGACTACATGATACCTGGACTATTTTTTCCACTTAGTTGCTTTGTCTTTGCCCATCAGTCTCTAGTGAAAAAGCTATCCCTTAAGCATGTACTTTACGATCCTCTAATTAGCAAGGGCCTAGGTGATCTTTGGGGAGAAACATTACGACTACACGTTCTTATGTAATTGCACTCTACTCTTTCGCAATCATAGGCAAGAGCATCAGAAAACTTATATGCTGAGGAATTAAAACAAAGAAAAGAAGTTGAGGAGCTGCTGGCAAAACAAAAGGAAGAACTTCTGAAGATGAATAAAGAACGGGACCAAGTCATGGAAGAACTCCACATTGCCCTAGATCAGAAATCATTGCTGGAGAGTGAAGTCACACAGTTGGATCAGATGGAGAAAGATCTGGAACAAAAAATTATATCTGCTGTAGACCTTTTGCAAAATTATAAAAAAGAACGTGATGAATTACAGATAGATCGTGACAAGGCCCTAAAAGAAGCTGAGGAACTAAGGAAATGCAGAGCAGAGGCCTCAGGAACTCACATTCCTCAGTATTATTCCGAATTCTCTTTCTTGGAGATTGAGGAAGGAACTAATAAGTTTGATCCATCCCTCAAAATTGGTGAAGGGGGTTACGGTAGCATTTATAGAGGTGTCCTTCGCCACACTGACGTTGCTATAAAGATGCTCCACCCTCACAGCTTGCAAGGTCCTTCAGAGTTTCAACAAGAGGTAGGATCACAAGAATGTTCAAAAAAACATATTGCTTTTGCTTTTACAATTGCTTGGTCTGCTGTTTATATTTCTTTCCGGAATATAGATAATATATCCCCTAGTTGAATACATTTCATATCATTAATGTGTTGTGAAAGATTGTCCATCACATGATCCTCCTATCCCGTTGGTGAGAGTTACTAAGCCATCTGTAACTTTTGGAAGTCCAGAACCTGTTTCCTAAAATAGTTTTGCCACTTGTTATTCAAATTATCTACATTCTATGCTTTCGACATGAATAACAATAATGATTTGAATCTGGCTGTGATTATGATCAGTGCATAATATCTGCTGGTTTTATGTTAGGTTGATATTCTGAGCAAGATGCGGCATCCAAATCTTGTCACTCTTATTGGAGCATGTCCTGAAGCTTGGGCTCTTATTTATGAATATCTTCCCAATGGAAGCCTTGAAGACAGACTTAGCTGCAGGGATAATTCTCCCCCTTTATCCTGGCAAACTCGAATACGGATTGCCTCAGAATTATGCTCTGTCCTCATCTTTCTTCACTCTAATAAACCACAGAGCATCGTGCATGGTGATTTAAAACCAGCTAATATCCTGCTTGACTCAAATTTAGTAAGTAAGCTGAGTGATTTTGGGATCTCTCGTCTTCTCTCGCACAAGGACCCTTTTAGCAACACTACATTATGCTGCAAAACAAACCCCAAGGGTACGTTTTCATACATGGATCCCGAGTTTCTTGCCACTGGAGAGCTTACTCCGATGTCAGATGTTTACTCATTTGGAATCATACTGTTGAGATTGTTAACTGGGAAATCGGCGTTAGGGATCACAAAGGAGGTGCAGTACGCACTAGATAAAGGAAACTTGAAAGTACTATTGGACCCTTTAGCAGGAGACTGGCCATTTGTGCTAGCTGAACAGTTGACTCACTTAGCATTGAGGTGTTGTGAGTTGACCAGAAAAAGTAGGCCAGATCTTGCTTCAGAAGTATGGAGGGTACTTCAGCCAATGAAGGCCTCATGCGGAGGCTTATGGTCTTCCAGGTTTGGTTCAGCAGAGCAGTGCCAACCTCCCCCATATTTCATATGCCCCATTTTTCAGGCAAGTTCATCTCTTCCTCTCCTTATTTCATTTGTTATATTGACTTTTCAGTGATAGCTTTACCAGGACAAAGTCTCAACGTCATTACACTCTGTTTTCAAGTACATCAGTAATTGAAAATCCTGCTTTATTTGCTCTAAACATGCAGGAAGTCATGAGAGATCCACACGTAGCAGCTGATGGTTATACATATGAAGCAGAAGCTCTGAGAGGATGGCTAGACAGCGGTCATGATACCTCACCCATGACCAACCATAAGCTCGAAAGGTCCAATCTTGTACCTAACCATGCACTTCGTTCAGCAATACAGGAGTGGTTACATCAGCCATAGAACACTAAAAGTTAATTCCCAACTTCCTTTTGATTCAGCGCGTTGTTCACAATGGTTAAGCCGTGAAGACATGTCAGTACTTTTTACTCCCTTTCCTTTTCTTGTATAATATTACAAAGTCTCCTCTCATTATTCATAATGTTTTATTGTATATATGATAGTTAATGTGTATGGATACGTGATTAGACCAAGAAATGATACGTTGGCATGTTTTGTGCTCTGTAAAATTTAATTAGAAAGTATAGAATAAAGGTTTGACAAAGATTCCTTATAGTTATGTAAGGAAAAAAGTTTTAAAGTATCCAGCAATTTGATAGATGCCTGTTATAGAACTGACTTGGAAAGAAAGCTGATCCTTGAACCTTTGGTTGCACTATACTAAAAACATTAGAGGGATCTCAACCCCATCGTCAGGGGGTATTCATGCTTTGTTTTTCAAAAATTGGACTGTTACTCATCGACATGTTTATCGAGAAAGCAACAGATGTGCAGAGTGGCTGACGACCTATGCTGGTCATTTTGATCTTGGAGTCACTTATTTTGTAAATACACCTATTGGATGCCACCTTCTCCTCCTGGAGGATACGGGGACCAAACTCCCTCGCATTATTATGTAGCTTTTTCTTATTTCCATTTCAAAAAAAAAAAAACATTAGAGGGAGGGACAAGAATCAAAACAAGGAGATGGGGTGAGAAGAAAGGAAGTAGAAGAATTTGGTGTTGGGCCTCACTGTAACCTTTCTCGTATCTGCTTTTTGGACCTGGTTCTTCTTAATCAAGTGGGGACATTTTCTTCTGCAGATCTGTGCCACATTTATTGCCTTAGTGGTTGGATTGTTGTGCTTTTTCTCAAGCTTGGAATATTGTCCACTAGGACCAGAAATTCTCATTCAACTTGACTTCATCCTGACAGTTTCATCCCAATGTTTTGTTAAGTTTGAGTTTAATCTTTCATGATTATATTAAAATAACTTCATTTAATATATTTAAATTTAGATTTAAACAGTATAACTTATATTTGACTAAATTTCCAGTCAAAATTAAGTTTCCAAAGTGAGATTCGATTCCTAAGTTGGCCCAGTAGCATAAAAACCATGACAGATGTTAGCGTCTTGGTAAGGGTAGCAGACAGACAAAAACACTGTATGCTCCTTCGTCGGTGTTCATCCACCTGTTGGATGAGTCACCAAAGACAAAAGGCTCTCTCCTTCCTTCTGGTCCATCCTTTGCCCTTGGTTCAAGCATAGCCCTCTCTATTGCTTTCTTCACGACCAACTCATCAATAATGACATTTGTTCCACATCTTCCGCTTTCATTAGACCTAGGCCTTGTTTGGTAGTAGGTAGGACCACAGATTCCTGGACAAAAATTATTAATGTAATAATTAATCTTTTAAAATTTGTATAGTCAAATTTTTTAAAAAATTAAAGTGACTTATCTATCCAATTCTAAGTGAATATATATTTATTAAATACGTTAGTAAAAATAAAATTTTATTTAATATATACAAAAATTTAAAAGGTTAATTATTAAATAAAAATTGTTCAAAATTAAAACGTTATCTTGAACAAATAGTTATATTCCAGGCATATACTCACAAGTGTCTAAGTGGGTGTGGGTACGTATAGATGGAGTCTAGTCATCTGGATCATCACCGAGCCACTCTCTCGTAGGGTCCACACACCATCAGCCGATCAAGATCAACGCCTCACGTGTGAGTCCACCATCACCGGGCACGCATGTGTACCACAGCTGACCAGACGTTTCTTATTACA
>JAOSBM010000004.1:2526305-2538484 GCA_027568955.1 Erythroxylum tenue
CAAGTATACTATAGCTCCACTATATCCATTTCTGTTCTTGTGCCAGCTTTTGATATTCTGCATAAGTTTACAAATGGTTTATTGGATTTTAGCTTTATTTTTAAAGCGATCAATTTTACAGCATTCAGAATTGGGTAGAAGACTTGTACTGGAAACAACTTGACCTAAATTATCCCGGCATGCCTGATGCCATGGTATGTATTGCATAAAAAGTTAATCTTAACATTGACCAAAGTGTATGACTGAGTTTATGGTCTTGCTCTGCAATTCATCTTGTATTCCATTTCTATAGGTGCACCATGGATTTTATTCTGCTTATCACAACACAACGGTACGCCCTGCAGTTCTTAGTGCTATCAAAAGGGCAAAAGATTGTTATGGAGAACTCAACATCATGGTGACAGGGCATTCAATGGGAGGGGCTATGGCTGCCTTTTGTGGGATTGATTTAATCGTAAGACTGCTCAACCTTTCTTGACCGGCATGATTGAGTATTGATACATATGCCGAATTCTTAGTCTTCTTTGTTTATATACGTTTGTTGAGCTTCACGTAGAATGTTTGGCTATATGTGCCCATTATTCAAATATCGGTCTGAAGACATATATATCTGCTTATTCCAGGTGAATCATGAAGCAAACAATGTTCAGGTTATTACCTTTGGACAGCCTCGTATAGGCAATGCAATATTTGCATCTTATTACAGTGAACTGGTTCCAAATGCAATCAGGGTTACCAATGATCATGACATTGTGCCTCATTTGCCTCCTTACTTTTCTCATTTTCCTCAAAAGACATATCACCACTTTCCGAGGGAGGTAAATTTCCTTTGCTAATTTGCTGCTAATGAATACTAGTTCCGTGACTTAATCCTTTTCATTCCTTTGCAGGTGTGGTTGTATAACATTGGACTCGGAAGCCTAGTTTACAAAGTCGAGAAGATATGTGACAGTTCCGGTGAAGACCCAAACTGTAGTAGGTAATTCTTCCTCTTTTCTGTGGGTAGCATTAGACTTGGTTGTAGACTTGTAGTGGGAAGTCTAGTTTACAATTATTCTTTGCAGGTCCGTGCTAGGCGACAGCATTTCGGACCATTTAGTCTACTTGGGAGCTGAAATGATGGGAGAGACATGGAGATCTTGTGGAATTGTAATGAATTCTCGTATAAGCGAATATGGCACAACAGATGTACAAGGAAATATTGTCTTCTCCAAACACCTTACCTCCCCTGTTCTGAAATTAAACACAGAAGTTGGTGTTGGGAGCAACCAAGCTTAGAATGTTATACAAGCGGGACATGATTCATCCATTGGAGTTAGTCACACGGCCAGCCAGACAAGTTCTTGTGAGCTTGTATTGTCCTTTTAGAGGATTTCAGGTTTAGGTTCAGGTTGATCTGACGAGCATTATTGTGGTCCTGGTCGGTGGCAAACTGTACACATGTACAGAAACCTGTAAATCACCGACCTTGTAAGTGTAAAAAGCGAAACACATTCATGATTTAAAGAAGTTTCAGTGTTCAATGTTATCATTTATTGTTACTTCTTGGTTTGCTAAAAGTGTCTTTATTAAATGACTTGAGGCTTATTTTGTTACAGTAAAATATAAATTAAAAGCTTTCAAATTGAACTCTACATTTTTTAAAACGTACAAAACGTTAAAAATAGATCTTAAACTGAAGAAAAATTTACGAATTAACTATTCTCCAGGTAACTGTCATATTGTAATTTTTTTAAATTAATTACAGAGTGAGTTTTTGAGGAAGAGTCTTAAAGCAACCGGTAAAAGTTACTCTTTTATCATCAGAAGATTACAGGTTCAAATCACAAAAATATTTCTTTGTAAAGATACAAAAGTAAAGTTTCGTGCATCGATAAATTCAGGAGTCTTATGCACTAGATACGTTGATTTTCCAACAACATAATAATGAAGTTTATTGTTATACATTTCATATACTAGGTTTCACTTGTCACTTGACAAGTAAGACCCACTATTATATATTTTACACATTAAATTTCATTAATCAAATAATGGAATTTATTTTTTTTAGGGTTAATTGTCAAAAAAAATCTATCGATACCCTCAGCTATTTGTTTTCTGTTTGTTCTTCTGATGCCTCAAACTACTCTTGCATTATCGCGTACTGTATCAGTAAGGTTGTCGGGACTGTGTAATCTGATTTAGGTCATTTTTAAACTTAACGGAAATACTAATCTCGGGTTAGAATTGAAAAAATTTAAAAGTATGAATATTTTATTGTTATTTTTTAAATTTGTGCTATAATTAAAAAAATTAAAAATTTGGATATTTTATTACTACTTTTTAAAATTCGGGTTATAATTGAAAATTTGAAAAAAAAAATTTCGCAATTAACCTTTTTTAAAATAAAAAACAAGACTAACGTGACATTTAATTGATAAAAAATTGGAACTCCTAAGTTTTTCATCCATTAGAGTTTGTTATATGTTATGTCATAAATGTTAAGGCTCATAATATAATATTATGAGCCGACTTAATTTAGGCTCGATCAATATAAAAGTCAACAAATAAGTTTAGTTATTCGAGCTGTAAGATTTAGTGTTAATGGGTTCGGTCCGATTCGATTTAAAAAGATAAAATTTAATTGAATAAAATGATTTTTTATTTAAATTTAATAAGATAATATTATTTCCCTCAATAATTAATTAAAATGATATAAGTTAAAAAATGACAAATCGATCCATAAACAAAATGGTTTTTTAGTTAAAAAAGTTTTTATAATATTTTTATCTATTTAAAAATATTTATTATTAATAAATAAAATAATATTATTAACTTTCAATATCGTACTTTGTACGAAGTTTAGTTTTGTACTACGACACATCATACAAAAAGAAATTGATTAGACGCGCTGTCTATTCCACGTCATTATCAAATCGTAAAACGTTGTCGTACTATTTTTGTCTTGACTCTTGATAAGTAATTACGTAAACAGTTATTTATCCCCTTCTTGCATTCTTTTCCGGTGATCGGAGAACAACCTTTCTGCTCCTCGGGAGTAACGTCTCAGATTTTGCCTTGGTTCCCGGTAATACCCCAAAATTTAAATCTTAACACAAAGGAAACGCAACCGTAAATTCCGATTTCTTGCAGGGGTGTCACGGTCATTTCGTGCGTTTCTGCTCCGTCTCTGGACGAGGATATCGCCACTTGTGAAACGCTCGTCCCTCCTTCTCTTATTATATTAAGAACACTGAGCTGTTTCCACTTCTGAAGAAGACAAAATATATTGCAGTAAGTATCAGAGAAAGGAAAGAACTGAAAATGGTATAGACTATAGAGTAGCTCTGAGCTTCTTCAAATCTGTTTCACCTTACTCTGAAACAATGGCCTTCGGTGGTTTGCTATCGAACCGGAACTTCGGTTCCTTCATCAGCTCAGGTACGTTTTAGTGTGCCTCAATCTCTTTCTGCATCTCGCTTTGAAGTTCTCAGTATGTTTTGATTGCTTGCTCTAGAGTGAAGTTAGATTGTATCTGGTTTAGCTTATCTTTGAAATTCTGAGAAAAGAGAAGTTCAATCGCGTGTGTTCTGGATTTTACTTGTTTGCTTCGCGTTGGCAGGTAAAGTTGGACAAAGAAAAACTGGTTGTTCACATCGCACAAGCGTTTTCAGTGTGCGATGTGTGGAAGGGAGTGGACTCTATCAAAAGTTACAGAGCCGAACGGCCACTTCAGGGTTATCGTATTCACCGTCTCTTCAATCTTCAAAACTCTCAAGACTTTTTCGTTATTCCTATCCGTGTCCTGGTAATTTCTGGTCTAACGAAGGTCAATGCGGTCATCTTGACTGTCTGAAGTTGGAGAGAACTCGTGCGTCGGTGGAGGGGAATGTTCAAGAAACATCTGGTTGGACGGAGCATTTTCCGAAGCGTTGGGTCATTGTGTTGCTCTGTTTTACTGCGTTTTTGCTATGTAACATGGACCGTGTGAGTGCTAGTTTCTAGTTTTTTGTTCAATTTCTTTGCTTCACGTTTCAACTCTGTGCATTTTGCAAGTGATTAATGATTTAACTAGTTGGAAGGAGCTGTTCAAATCAAATGTTGAACTTGATATGACCGTCTTCTTTTAGATTGCTTTAGGTTCACGGAATTGTTTGTGAATCTAATACGTTGAATTGTGCAAAATATTATAGCAAATTTATTGAGGATTGAGTACTTCTCAACTGGTATAATTTGTTCCTACCTAAGAATTGAATTGTTGTACAAACTATCTTTTGAGTTCCATGTGAAAATTAGAATTTCTATTCTTTATGATAGAAAAGCAGCAGAATTGGAATTGATACTCCCAATTCTAACTAACTACCAATTCTGAGCTTCCAAAACTCATCCTTCATAAAATAAATGTTTATTTCAAAATTTTCATGTTATATTTTGTTTTCATAGCTCAGTCATATGCTAGCTTCAATTTTGTGCTGTAGGTGAATATGAGTATTGCAATACTTCCAATGTCTGAAAAGTTCAACTGGAACAGTGCAACTGTTGGATTAATTCAATCATCATTTTTCTGGGGCTATCTACTGACTCAGGTATGATCTCAGATAGTCATGAATTTTGAGTTTCATCTAGGACTCATTGAACATAACTTGTTTTTACTGGCCTGTAGATTCTTGGGGGTATCTGGGCAGATAAACTTGGTGGAAAGCTGGTGCTTGGTTTAGGAGTTGTCTGGTGGTCAATTGCTACAGTTTTGACGCCTATTGCTGCTAGAATTGGACTTCCTTTCTTGCTTATGATGCGTGCTTTTATGGGGATTGGCGAGGTCATCTCTTCTGATGACTTTCTAGTTTTGATATGCTTTAAACTTTCCTTTGGTAATATAAATGTGGCTTGTTCATGTATTTGTTTCATTTCGATAGGCTGTCATAACACTATGAAATAAGAGTAGAATGAGCTTGGACATGTGAGATTCACTTATCTCATTCTCTTGTTTCATCTAATCTCTCAGTCTCATACTCCTTTTATAGCGTTTCCTATCTTATTTTGTAGAATATTTTGGTTGATCTGGTGACTAACTTTATGTTATGATGGGATTTATATTGAATTACAACATTCATGCACTCAAAATGTGTAATATTTTTTCATGGAAAGTGAATTGAGTATTATCATCTTCAACTATGGTCCAATTTCCCTACAGGGTGTTGCCATGCCTGCCATGAATAATATCCTTTCCAAGTGGATTCCGGTTTCAGAGAGAAGCAGATCACTTGCCTTAGTTTACAGTGGAATGTATCTTGGTTCTGTTACTGGATTGGCTATTTCTCCCATTCTAATACACAAATTTGGGTGGCCATCTGTATTCTACTCCTTTGGATCCCTTGGAACTATTTGGCTTGCATTGTGGCTGAGAAAGGTAATTTTTTTGTTTTTCATAGTTGTTTTTCATGGCAATAAATCAGAATTATAAAGTTTGCTTTAACTACAAGATTTGGTTGGTTTTGTTTGAGTGCATCTCATGCAATTCAGTTCTTGGGACAAACACAGCTGAACTTATATATTGATAAAGTTGAGGATCCGATGAAAGAAATTATCTGCTGCCTCAAAATGTTCGTTGCAGCAATTATTCACTTTATGTCTCACGAGAACCAAAAATTTAATTTGAGCATGCACAAGATGCGGCATATTATTGATTTGTGAAAGATGGGATCAAGTTATAAATTATGACCAAAGAAACTGGAATGTGATTTCTTGTATCTTTGCTTGGTTTACCCCAGGCGCATAGCTCACCAAAGGAAGATCCAGAACTTAGCTCTAAGGAGAAAAATCTCATCTTGAGCGGTAACGTGGCGAAAGAGCCTGTTTCAGTCATCCCTTGGAAGTTAATATTATCAAAAGCTCCTGTTTGGGCTCTCATCATCTCTCACTTCTGCCACAATTGGGGAACTTTTATTCTTTTAACTTGGATGCCTACCTACTACAATCAGGTAATTGAGCTAATCCCACTGCTTTTATTTGATTTCAGTTAAGTTGACCACAAAAACTATTTGTAATGATTTTTCTTCCAAGATCTACTTGTTTCTAGTTTAGTATTGGTCTCATAGTCTTTGTTTCATTCTGTTGCCTTGCTGTGCAGTGGATGCTTGTAAATGGTGATGAATCTTCAATAATCCACTTTGCATCATGTGATACAAGTATTATAATATCTTTTCTGCAAAGTTAACAGGATTGGTTGACAATTTACTCTATGTCAGAGATTTACCGTGTCAGACCTCTGCTACTTCTTTTATCTGTTGATGCTATTTGTTTCATGAAACAATGAGAGCTTAACATATAGCATTGAACTTAAACATTAGGTTCATAACTTTTATGATCTGAATCATTGGAAGTATTAAAAATTTTAACTTCTTGCCCATTACGCCTTAGCAAATCTTAAACTCAGACAACTTATCATTCTCACCTCAATTTTGTTATGGCTATGTTTTTACAAAATTTTATGGAGGTTAAGCTGTTGTATTTACGTAATTTTCATGATTGTTTTCTCAGGTGTTGGACTTTAATCTCACTGAATCTGGACTATTCTGTGTCTTGTCATGGTTGACCATGGCAATTTTTGCAAACATAGGAGGTTGGATTGCAGACACACTTGTGAGCAAAGGTCTTTCCATTACAACAGTTAGAAAGGCAAGGAGTTATTTCTTGTGTCTGTTTTGGTCGTCATCATCCTGTTGTTAAGCCAGATAATATTTCTTCTAACTTCTATGTTGTAGATAATGCAATCTATTGGATTTTTGGGGCCAGCCTTCTTTCTTACGCAGTTGAGCCGTGCTACAACTCCTGCTCTGGCCGTACTATGCATGGCTTGCAGTCAGGTTTGTTTGAATACGATATCAATTTCAGAGCCTAAATTGTTTGTTATTTTTCATTCAATAGTTTTTAATTAAATTTATTTCTGGTATAATCTTTTCTAAAATATTTTTCACATTTATTTTCAAAATCACCTGTTTTCAATCAAGCTATAGCATCTGCTTCTCATCGATGTGTTCTTCATAAACCTTTACGTGTAAGCTTTTTATAACAGTTCACTGGTAAACGGGAAATAGATTGGATTTTAAATACTTAATTAGATAGATAATGAACTTGAAAAACTCTGTATTTAGTCAAACTCAGGTAAGTTGTCTGATGTAGAGTAAGCAAAAGTCTAATAAGCAATCAAAGATGATATGGTTAGAATGGTCCAGAAAGTTTCTGTTGGATAATTTTGTGTTCTGGGAATTACTAGCTTGCCGTATCATGACATCAATACGGAGTGCTAGTTGAATAACTAGCTAAACACTATGCCCCCATCAAACCATTCGTTGGTGATATTGGGAAGAGAGTTTAAATGGTCGATGCTTGAATTGCTGCAGGGATCAGATGCGTTCTCTCAGTCTGGGCTTTATTCCAACCATCAAGATATTGGCCCACGTTATGCTGTAAGTTATTGCTATCTTAATTGTGCAAATGATGTTTGAAGTGCTAACGATGTGTGTATATCTATATATATATATATATATGACATCTTCTAAAACACCAACAACAACAAACACTAAGTGAGAGTTCTATTAGAATGGGGGTCTACCTTAATCTAATATTACACAGCCTTACATAGTAGAGAGCCTGTTTTCGAATATATGACATCTTATTCTGTCGTAAATTCGAACATATTCCCTTGTCAAACAATGTGATTTGTCGCATAATTTTGCATGATCGCTTGCCATTTGGTTGATCCTAAATTTTATTGTAATCTAATAGTTTTTAAATGCCAGGGAGTTTTGTTAGGACTTTCAAACACTGCGGGAGTGCTTGCCGGTGTACTTGGTACTGCTGCAACTGGATACATTCTCCAAAAGGGTAAGCCGTTGGGATTGAAAGAGACTTGCTGTTTTTACTCGGTCCTTGGATTTTCTTACTCCACTCACTTGATTGTGGACCCTTTTACTTCTGTTTTCTTTTTAGGTTCTTGGGATGATGTTTTTAAGGTTGCTGTGGCTCTGTACATCATCGGAACATTGGTGTGGAACTTGTTTGCTACAGGGGAGGTAATTCTGGAGTAGAACTATGTAAGTGAGTGAAGACGAAACCTACAAGCAAAAGTTTCTATATAACATAGGCAACATCCAAGGAGATCGAAGTGGTTAACAGATGCAGCAGTGTCGACATAAGTTGTATACTTGCTGAACAGTCTACAAGGATAAAAATCCTGGTAATGAGTTAAAATGTCCCTTTCTTATCTTTCAGTAATCAAATAAAGAAAGTGTCCTCATAGCATTTGCATGTCTGTTGACATTTTGCACCAGTACAGCATTCAATATCAATGCTAGCCTTTTTAAGGCAATTCACTGCCTACTCAAGAGCCTCACAAAAGCTGTTGCAAGTTCTACGGACATAAAAAACTTAAAAGGGCCCATAGTGCATTGGAATGTCTAATAGGAATGGCATTGGATCAGACCATCAACAAATTAGATGAAATGAAATTGTACTTAGCTTTGGCCTAAGTTGATTGCTTTTTGTGACTTGAACTGTGGCTTGATCGAGTTTAGCCAATTTAAAACTCAGATCAACTCGGGACCAAAAAGTAGATTTGTGCTTGTGAAAATAATGGAATAATTAGAAATAAAGATCAAAAACAAGATTCAAAATATTTTGATGATGATGTTCTGTTTGAACTGCTTGGAGTCAGTAAATTTGTCTTATATTCATTGCCTTTTACCTTTTCCATAAAGAATCACACTCAAGACTCCCTAGTAGCTCATATCTTTTGGTATCCACTGAATGGTACAACTTTTCCCATAAATGGACTAGTGTCCTAGTACACAAGGGAAAGAGTTTACCTTACCCTGCTAGAGAATCTTGTTCTTTTGACGTCAGAATAAACCGTCTATCTATCATTGAACCACTGAGTTGGTAGCCATCACATGATTCTCTGACCCAGATATCCAATTTCTACCCTGTTTCTGACTTAAACCGATGTTAAATATAAAACATCGTTTTGGGGGCAAGAAGAGGATGAAATTGGATAATTGGTATAAGGGATCTGAATCCATCCACATCACTACCTTTTCAGGTTCACTTAAAACCCCCAGAGCTGTCATTACATTGCCAAATTGGAGAACAGATCTTTTGTTCTAGTAAACCAGTTCTTATCATAACAGATTAAATGAAACAGAGGATCTGTTCTACCAAATTGGATAGTATAGAAAAAGAACATAGGCAAAAGGTAAACACAAATATAGGCATTATTTATACTTCAATAATAGCATTATTTCCGCAGAAGCTGTTACAACCAATAGAAACAAATAAAAATGAGGATGAGACATAATATAGACAAACGAAGTTTAGAAGGAAAAAAAAGAAGAAGAAGAATTTATGAAAACTTTTGAATAATTTCACCAAAAATTAAGAAAGCTTATAGTATTCTGCCTGTATATATAAAAAGTCAATGGGCTGTGTCTTGAAAGCCCAAGTAAGGCCCAATTGGCCCACAATCACTCACCTTTGCCCTCTCCTCTTCCCAAGTATATAGAGCATCTTCAAGTCTCACATGGATTCAGTCCCACATTCCTTAAATAACACTCACCAACATCCAAACAAGACCTTAATGTCAACCCCACCTACCGCTTCTCTCTAACGCCGTTACTTCTTCCGTTAACACCTTGCAAATCCTTCTTCACTCTTGCCACCGTACCCTCCAAATCTCTCTTATGCACGTTAACCCTCAGCCCGTATTTCATGAACAATGTTAGTGACATCTTCTGCTCCACCTTGTGTCCCTGAACCACCGTGAGACGGTGGCGTAGTAATAGTGCCGCGGCCACCGACTTCATTTGTAGGTATGCCAAGTCCTTACCTAAGCAAATCCTCGGGCCTGCATTGAATGCCACGAACTTGTAAGAGTCGTGTGTAATGAACTTCTTGCCGTCAGATGATAACCACCTCTCTGGTCTATAGTCCATGCAATCATCTCCCCACGTAGATTTCATCCTCCCTGTTGAGTATATCGAATACGTCACCGACGACCCCGCCGGAACGAATGTTCCGTCGGGCAAGACGTCGTCGGAGACAACGTGCTTGGAGTCCTCAGGCACGGAAGGGTACAGCCTCAGGGTTTCTGATAATGCTGCTTTGAGATAGATCAAACGGTCGAGTTCTTCAAACACCAAAGGCTCGTCGACCCATTCGGACAGGTCTTCACCGCGTGTCTCGATCAGGGTGGTGCATATTTCGTTTAAGATTTTGTCTTCCACCGAAGGGTTTTGGGTAAGCAACCAAAAGAACCAGCAGAGAGCGACGGAGGAGGTGTCACGTCCGGCGAGGATGAAGTTGAGTGCTACTTGTTGGAGGAAGGTGTCGGAGTAGGATTCTTTCTTCTTCATGAATCTGGAGAGCAAATCGTCATTTGGGTTTCCGTCCTTTTCAAGGTTTGAGAGCTCTAGTTTCCTTGCATTGATAACCTCCGTCAAGTAGTCGCCGAGCTGAATCAAGCTCCGGCTTAAACTGACCTCCATGCCCAACCTCAGCCACTTCCTGAACTTCCACAAAACCTCAGGCAAAATGAATCTCTGAAGAGAGGCTTCGGTGGCTCTGTCAAAAGCTGAAGCGAAGCTGTTCTCCGGCAGCCCGACGGCGCATGTCTGTGGGTCCTTACCAAAGGCCAAGCCACATATGTTGTCGAAAGTGAGCCGAAGCAACACGTCCTGAAGATCAACCGGCTTGGCATTGGCCTGAGCCGATTCAAGAATTGGGCAAAACCTCAATTTAATGGCTCGGCTCACCCAACGAGCCATGGCTTGGCGAAGAGTCCTGGTGGTGAATTCAAGTGCGGCGGTCTTACGTTGGAACAGCCACGTGTCGCCATCGGAGTTGAAGATGCCTTCACCGAGTAGATCATGAAACACTCCTTGCCATGTGGGGCCCTTGGGGTAATTATCGAATCGGGTCTTCAAGATGTGCTCTAGATTTCTCGGGTCGCACGTGACCGTCACGAGTCCTTGTTTCTTGGCCAGAAACGGAATCGCACAGATGCACGTTTGGTACGTGCCGCCGCAGGCGCGTAGATTATCACAGATCCAGTCGTGCATACGATCACAGTTCACGATCAATCCAGGCAGACTGCCCAATAAAGGCCAGGCACGTGGACCTTTCAAAGACCGTGAGATGAAAAAAAACCATAGCAGATACACGGTAACCGCCGATAGAAGCAACAAGGCCGTCGATATATCCATAGTTGCAATGTAGAAGAAGAAAAGACACTTTTTGTGTTGATGGGTACTCTGTGACTTACCTCAAAAATGGAGCTTGAAATGCAAAAAGGCTTCAATCTAAGCGAAACCCAGATTGCCCTTTTCTCCAAAGATCATTTCTTTGGGTTTTAATAGCTAAAACAGAGCATTCTTCATGGGAGCAACAATGGTGGAAAGGAGGAGTGAAGTGTATGTGAAATGTGAAGAGAGTAAGTGTTTAGTACAAAAATGGAGAGAGGGGATTTATAGGTGAAATGTAATGGAAGCAATTATTATGGCCAGACTGTTATGTTGAAATAGGACCATCTCTGCCTCTTGCTTCTTTCTCTTTCTCTAAGAATGAGATGTAGGACTATAAATGCACTGAGAGGTCGTTGAGACTTTGAAGGCTAGAACTTGGCTGTTTTTCGTTTTCCCTGCAAAAACCATCATTAGAAAAAACCATTTTCAGATTAAAGAATCGATCAAGAGTTAATACTTTCAATCTCTTATCTCTCTTTCTACTTCCCTACATGTGTGTGCACCTAAATTTGTAGGCAAAGTGAGGCTCTTAAATTCAAGCATTGAATGAAGAGAACTTAATGAGATTAGTTGAGGAGCTAAGACAGCAGAGAGATAGTATATAACAAAACAGAGCATAAAAAGAAGAAAACATGGGGTCACAACGACTAAAACAGGGAGTCTGTTTTCAAGTATTTAAGGATCATTTGGCTTATTGTTTCATGAATATGCATCAGAAACTTCGTTATAAGATAATGAGTCTTTTCTAATTTTTTGCATCATTAAATGAAAATTGATCTTTTGGGCAATCTAGGGGGCGTTTGGTTTGAGCACGGGTTTGGGAATAGGTATGGGTATAATAGTAGAAGGGAATGGGAATGAAAATGGGAATAGGAATGGGTATAAAAAATGATGTTTGGTTTG
>JAOSBM010000004.1:2563511-2583103 GCA_027568955.1 Erythroxylum tenue
ATACATACAAAGTCAAGAATGACACTTATTTTGAATAATTAAAATATATCTAAAACGACTCTTATTATAAAACGGAGGGAGTATAAAATTTGAATGGAATTAATGAATTTATAGTCTTTTCTCACTCCCTCTCTCTCTCTCTCTCTCTCTCATTTTTTAACTTTAACTCCACCTAATTTAGAAACTATGATTTGTTTTAGGGTTAACTATCAAAAAAATCTCAAATTTTCGCCAATTTTTTAATTATAGCCCGAACTTTAAAAAGTAGCAATAAAATACCTAAACCTTTTATTTTTTCAATTCTAGCCTAAATTTTAAAAAGTGACAATATAATGCTCAAACTTTCAATTTTCTTTAATTATAGCCCGACGTTATCTATTGTTCTCTCGATGTCATTAGCCATTTAATTTTGTTTGTTCTTCTGATGCCTCAAGCTACTATTACATTATAGCATACTGTACCAGTAAGTTCTTCGTTTTCAATTCGTTCTCCTGATGCCCTTAGTGTGAGGGCATTGAGGTTGCGTAATATGAAATCATAGGATGAGGACATCGAGAGAACAATCTGAAAACACTGAGAAAAACTGAAATCTAAGTGTAACGTCCTCTAGGCTGTGTAATTTGATTTAAGACATTTTTAAACAACGACGTTGTTTCATTAATCTTCATTTGTTGTGTTAAATTTGGTTGACGTGTATTAATAGTTAAGGATTCTGAAATATGTAGCAAGTCACTTCAGCAAACTTAACATAAATACTAATATCGGGCTATAATTGAAAAAATTGAAAGTTTAAGTATTTTATTGTTACTTTTTAAAGCTCGGGCAAGAATTGAAAGAAATTGAAAATTTGGACATTTTACTGCTAAAGTTCGAACTATAATTGAAAAATTGACAAAAATTTGTGATTTTTTTGGTAATTAACCTTTATTTTATTATGAAATGTTTTAATTTGTTTAGTCAATTTCACTAGATATTCATTAACGGGAATTAATTCCATAAATATGAATAAACAAAAAAAGGTATATATAATAATTTGAGAAATATAAAGATTAAAATCAAAATAATTTTACATTTTATAACGAAGAAGGTCATAGTTTCTCTTGAATTTTATTCGGCGTAAGTGTAAGCATTATGCCACTTAAATTAGATTATAACAAAAAAAGAACTAAAATAAAGTGTAAAAATTTTGAGGGTATCTTATTAATTTTGTTAGAAAAATATCCATATATTAACCGACCTTAATTTTTTTTATAATATTCTTATCTTATAATAAAAATTATAATGTAATTTCACCTTACCCAATGTTAATAGGATTAGGAAGTTATCATAGGTTATAAGGGAATAGCTCGGTACCACTTGTTGCCCCAATGTACAAGACGCTCCACTTTGCAAGAATTGAAACGAGGGTCATTAATTGTACACAATATTTTTTTTTATATTTTATAAAGAGGTTGTTTCTATAATTCGATTTTGTGACTTTCGCGTCACAACTGAATGACCTTACTAGTTACTCTGAGGCCTTATTTAAATTATAACAACCCAAAAAGATTGTTTGTATAAATTATTGATTTTTTAAAAATTATTAATTAATTTTTTAAAAACTTTTAAATAACAATAAATCAAGTCAGAATTTGAGGTTAAATTTAATAATATTTTAAAATTAAAAAATTTTATTGAATAAATTTGAAAAAATTTTATATTCTCTAAAAAAGGAAATTCTAAAAAAGGGCTTTAAAATTATTTTATCATTTTCAAAATTTGGCAATATACTTATCCTCTCTATTGGGCAAAACTTTTGATGAGATCGATATTTTTTATTTTTTATTTTTTTCTCTTTACTCTTTATTTCCCTTTCTTATTGTAAAGTTTCGTCTCCAGGGCTTTCAGTAAACTTTGAAAAGAGGTGCGAGAAAGGACTCGGACGGTAGTAATTAAACGGGACAGTGGGGGCAAATTCCCACATGGACCCCACGTAACGACGTAGTTAACATAAAACGACAGCACCCTGCATTGATTGATTTCACGTCACCAACCCCGTTGGGTAAATACATTAAAGAATAGATCAAATCCCAAAAACAAATCCTAGGGTTTGACTTTAATTTGGGGTATTTCCATAATCAAAAAAGTCGCGTGAAACTCACAGAGGCTGTGGGAACCTCTCTGTCTCTGTCTGTTTTAGTCTCGCTTTCACTCTGCGTGGATCAACCTGCGTTGGCCGTAAAAATCGTATCTTTTTTAATTTCTGAGTTATTTTTTTGGGAAATTGTGGGAGGATGAGATAATGGACAAAACAAAATCAAAAGCCTAGAGAGAAGTGGGTATATACATATATATAGAGAGAGAGAGTCTGTGTGTGTGTGTAAAGCTGTGAGCTTGGTTGGTTTGGACGTTGGGGATCGGAGGGTAGAATAGGGGTTTTGTCGATATTTTGGAGGCACTTTTGGCTTTTTCATCTGTATCTTCTCCATTTCAAGGCTTTGATCCTTTTTTTTTTTTACCCTTTTCTTGGATTTTGGGTTTTTCCCTTTTTCTTGCGTTAAATTTGCATGCAATCTGGTGGTGGTGGGCCCAGCCGGGTAGGGCCGGCCGGCCGGGCAGCGTCGACGTCGGCAGCTGCGTCGCCGTCATCGTCGTCCTCCGCCGTATCGACGCCGCAGTTAGGGTTTGATTCAGTACAGCAGCAGCAGCCGCAGCAACAACAGCAGTTAGGGGCTAGGCAGGTAAATTTTGGCTGGTTTGGCATTCGGAGGTTTTATAGATTTATGGCATTTTTTTAATCAAGGAGAAGTGTAATGTGTGATTAGTGGGAACTGGGAAGTGATTAGTGAATTCGGCAATTATTGCGAGTGATTTCTTGGGTTATTTTGTATAAAGTATTGTATGATCTTGAAAATGCTTTTGGCGTTCTGGGTGGTGCAAACTAGGCATAGTTGTAATATGGGAATTTGGTAAGAGGTGTGTTAGTTGTAATTGGGCATCAGCATACTTCGCTTCACTTTACTGATGAGAGAAAGATTTAATTGTGTGGCAACCATGTGGGGTCTGCTTGGAAAATTCCCATTCCTCAACTGCGGCTGAATTTTAGTGTTTTATTTTCTTTTAATTATATTGGGGGGAATCTTGGGTTATCCATATTTGTCAAAATTATGACCTTTTTTTGTTTGTTTCCTATGTGCTTGTATTTTTCTGACTTCCGTTAGCTAACTTATTTTGTTAATTCCTTTTTGTCTTTCTCACTCCCGCTCTCTCTCTCTGGGCAGCAATTTGGGGCTTTAAATGAATTCTATACCCTTTGTAAAACGGAGCTTACACAAATCGGATACCTTCGCTTTGATTCTTTTCTTTCGCGAAGATTCTGAGTCATGAACATAGTTTTAGTGCTTAGCTGGTTGGTTAAATATCTTCTCTGAATTATCTTTGTAGCTGATGAGTTACACCATGGTACCTGCTAAGTTGTAGAGTTGTTTAAGGGCTTTTTGGCATTGGAACTGACGGTCAAAAATACTTCTTTGCTTTTAAATGATTGAACAGTTTCTCCGTTTTACAACAATAATCTTTTCATGCAGGCATTACAACAGCAATTACTACTGAGAAAACCAGAAGGAAATGAAGCTCTTCTAGCTTATCAAGCTGGTGGTTTTCAAGGTTTTATGGGAGGAAACAATTTTGCCTCTTCCCCAGGTTCAATGCAAATTCCTCAACAGTCAAGAAAATTTTTTGATTTATCTCAACAACATAGTGCCTCCCAGGAAGGGCAGAGTAGAAGTCAGGGTATGGAACAACAAATGCTCAGTCCAGTTCAGCAGGCTTATCTCCAATTTGCTTTCCAGGCTGCCCAACAGAAGTCTGCTTTGGCCATGCAATCGCAGCAGCAAGCTAAGATGGGATTAGTAGGCCCATCAGCTGGCAAGGATCAGGATATACGAATGGGAAATCTGAAGATGCAGGAACTTGTGTCCATGCAGGCCAATTCTCATTGTCAGACATCATCATCCAAAATTTCCTCTGAACATATTTCTCGTGCAGAAAAGCATATGGAGCATGCACAGCCGCTAACCTCTGAACACAGGCATGAGCAAATTCTGGCAGCCCCGCAAACAGGTGTTGGACAGTTAATGCCTGCAAATATTGCAAGACCTATGCAGCCACCACAGGGTCAGCAAAGCGTGCAAAACTTGACCAATAACCAGCTCGCCGCAGCCGCACAGTTGCACGCCATGCAAGCATGGGCACTCGAGCGCAATATTGATCTTTCGCAACCTGCAAATCCCAATGTGATGGCGCAGCTCATTCCACTCATGCAGTCTAGGATAGCTGCCCAGCTGAAGCCAAATGAAATTAATACAGGAGTACAATCATCACCTGTCCCTGCTTCAAATCAGCAAGTTGCTTCTACACCTGTTGCAAATGAGAATTCTCCACATGCTAATTTATCTAGTGATGTGTCTGGACAATCTAGTTCTGTGAAAGGTAGGCAGATTGCACCACCTGGGCCTTTCGGCTCAGCATCAAATGCGGGGATAGTGAACAACTCCAACATCCTTTCAATGCAGCCGCATGGTTTTCACAATAGAGAGTCTCAAGCACCCACTAGGCAGGCAGTTATGCATGGGAATGGAATGCCTCCTATGCACCCTCCTCAGTTATCTTCAAACGTGACCCAAGGTGTAGATCAGACTTTGTCTGCGAATAATGCAAGTAGCAGCAATGATACTTTGTCAATCCAACATTTTAAACCGGCAAGTTGGTCTTCTGCACAGTGTACTGTTCCTAATGATGGAGGTTCGGGCAATCAATTCCCATCAACAGGTGCACCAGTTGCACAGATGTTAAAACAACATGTTGGTTTCACCAAACAACAGTTGCATGTTCTTAAAGCGCAAATACTGGCATTTAGGCGACTAAAGGTATGTTGATTTGTTGCTCTCTTGCACTTAACTTTTTACAACACTTTTTCCTAGTGTTTTTCCAGTCACTAAAGAAGGGGCTGATGAAATGTTGTTGATTTTTGACAGAAAGGAGAATGTACTCTTCCTCAAGAACTTCTTCAGTCTATTGCTCCTCCACCTCTTGAATTGCAACTGCAGCAACATTTTGTTTTTGGAGGAGGAAGTAATCAAGACAGATCCAACAGGAAGGTTGCAGAAAACCAAACGAGGCATTTGGAGTCCAGTGAGGAGGCACAGGCCATGCCTTCTATAAATGAACAGGATTCTTCAAAAGAAGAAGCTTTTGTAGGAGATGAGAAACCAAATATCTCAAAAATTCAAATGTTAGGTGCTCCTGCCACAACAAAGGAAGCTACATGCCAGGTTACTACTGGTAAAGAAGAACAACAAGGCGTTACATTTTCTGTTAATTCAGACCAAGATGTTGAGCGTGGTCTTCAAAAAATTCCTGTAAGAAATGATCTTGCAACTGATAGGGGGAAAGCTGTTGCATCACAGTTTCCTATTTCTGATGCATCGCAAGCTAAGAAACCTGCACAAGCTGGCGTTACACCTCAGCAGAAAGATGGCTCTGGCAGGAAATATCATGGTCCTCTGTTTGATTTTCCTTTTTTTACCAGGAAGCATGACTCTGTTGGATCAGCAGGCATAGTTAACACCAACAATAATCTAACATTGGCATATGATGTCAAAGATCTTCTGTATGAGGAAGGCCTGGAAGTGCTTAGTAAGAAGCGTTCCAAAAATCTGCAGAAAATAACTGATTTGTTGGCTGTAAATTTGGAGAGCAAAAGGATTCGTCCAGATCTAGTGTTGCGGTTACAAATTGAAGAAAAGAAGCTCAGACTTTTAGATTTACAAGCTCGCTTGAGAGATGAAGTGGATCAACAGCAAAAAGAAATAATGGCTATGCCTGACAGACCTTATCGGAAGTTTGTTAGGCTGTGTGAGCGTCAACGTATGGAGCTGGCTAGACAAGTGCAGGCATCTCAAAAAGCTTTGAGAGATAAGCAACTGAAATCGATCTTCCAGTGGCGTAAGAAACTTCTGGAGGCTCACTGGGCTATCCGTGATGCACGTACTGCACGTAACAGAGGAGTTGCCAAATACCATGAGAGAATGCTGAGGGAATTCTCAAAAAGGAAAGATGATGATCGAAATAAACGGATGGAGGCTTTGAAGAACAATGATGTTGAGAGGTACCGAGAAATGTTACTGGAGCAGCAGACTAGCATCGTAGGTGATGCTGCTGAGAGGTATGCTGTCCTGTCATCGTTCTTGACTCAAACGGAAGAATATCTTCATAAGCTGGGAAGTAAGATAACAGCTGCAAAGAATCAGCAAGAAGTGGAGGAGGCAGCAAATGCTGCTGCAGCAGCTGCACGACTTCAGGCATGCTTTGAAATTTCCATATCTGTCTTGCTTGCTATCATACACATTTACATTTTCACATGTAGTGTGAACCACTTACCCTTTTTTTTTTTGGTTTAGTTACTTCTTTCTTAGTGAAAGAACTAAGAGATCCCGCTGGTAATTTAATAGTTTTACCTGTTCTCTCTCAAGGCCTTGTGTGTTTGGTGTGTATTGAAGTTTCTAATCAGTTTTATTTTTTATTGGCCAAAGGGCCTATCAGAAGAAGAAGTGAGGGTTGCAGCAGCTTGTGCTGGGGAGGAAGTAATGATAAGAAACCGGTTTATAGAAATGAATGCACCCAAGGATAGTTCCTCCGTCAACAAGTAAGTTATCTGTTTGATAACATGATTCATTTTTCAATTCTTTTCCTTGCATTTGGAAGTGGATGCAACAATTATGTTTGACTAGGAAGGATGTTGATCTGGAAATCTCTGCAGTATATTATGTGATTCATGAATATGTATTATGGACAAGGAATGTTCATTTGTCTGTTGAGAATACACATGCTTTTACCAGTAAAAAGTGATACTTGAGTGTCCTAACATTCACATTTCCTTTTTATTTTTATTCCACGTGTCTCCACAGATATTACAGCCTTGCTCATGCTGTAAATGAAAGGGTCATAAGGCAGCCATCAATGTTACGGGCAGGAACTTTGCGAGACTATCAGCTTGTAGGTTGCTAATGTTTAGAATATTTGAATTGTTTATTTGTTTTGTTTTTCAGTACTATTTCACTGCACCTTGGTTTTGAGTTACTTCTGTGTCTTTGTTCGTCTCCTTCAGGTTGGATTGCAGTGGATGCTTTCTTTATATAATAATAAGTTGAATGGAATCCTGGCTGATGAAATGGGCCTTGGGAAGACTGTACAGGTGATTGCCTGTTGGCTTGAGTTTTAAGAACCACTCTTTTTACCATGTAAATGAACCAAACTAAAGAATTGTTCCCATAAAACAGTTACAATAATTTTGTTGGTTATCACTGGATATATGAATCCTGAATTGATTTGTCCATCTGGACGTGTATATGAGTATCAAGAAAGATTCAAATCTTTGTACCAATTGTCTTGATGTGTTTGCTTTATTTGTCGTGCAGGTGATGGCGTTGATTGCTTATCTGATGGAATTTAAAGGAAATTATGGACCACATCTTATAATTGTTCCTAATGCTGTTTTAGTGAATTGGAAGGTTAGTCAATTATGGCTGCAAATTGCTCACATTTTGGTGTTGCTGTATCTAATGAGTTAATGCTGCAGAGTGAGTTCCTCAACTGGCTGCCATCTGCGTCTTGCATCTTCTATGTGGGTGGAAAGGATCAGCGGTCAAAATTATTTTCTCAAGTAAGATGAAATCTTTAGTTATTTGATTGCTGAGTTTCTTAAGACTTGCTAACCTTTACGAATTTTCTGTAGGAGGTTTTAGCAATGAAATTCAATGTACTAGTGACAACTTATGAGTTTATCATGTATGATCGCTCAAAACTTTCAAGAGTGGATTGGAAGTACATCATAATTGATGAAGCACAGAGAATGAAGGACAGGGAATCAGTTTTAGCTCGTGATCTTGACAGGTATCGTTGCCAGAGGCGCTTGCTTCTTACAGGAACACCATTGCAGGTATGTTTTAATACGTGCTTGCAAGTGTTAGACTAAATTCAGTATGAATTTTAGAAAGATCTTTGCTGAATTCTATAACTTATGCATTCTATGCATATTGCCTCTGTATACCATCTTGATTGTGTCGGGAAAAGCCTATCAGTGGGTTGGTTTTATTCAATTGGAGTTTAAGGTGATCAAATAAGTGTAATAAATTTTACCTGGATTGATGACATATCCATCGATGGTACCATTAGGAATGTGGCATTTGTTGCTTTCATTCACTTTTAGATTATAAAAATTGGGTTGTAACCTTAGATATGAGAAGGATGTGCTTTTTGCATGCCTGTTGATGATTCAACTTCTAGATTCTTTCTCATATCTTTATCCACGGCCCAAATTCAATTGACTTGAGAAGCAAAGTTAATTTCAGGATTTTTGATGTGTATTAGGCATGCCTGTTTATTAGTTATTTCAGAAGCAGAACCTAAACAAGATTACCATATTGTTGCTCTGCACATGGCTTGATTGTGGTGGTTAACGAGTAAATTCCATATATAAGTATGTGTTGCAGCTGCTGATGTGCACAGTATATGTATTGGAGTTGCTGCATTTTATAGATCAGAAATATATGTTTTAAATCAGTTTCTATTAAATAACTCTCCATTGTTGAAAAGTGAGGCATAATTTACCCCGTTAACTGGATTTTAGATCAGTGATTAGGAACTATGTCTACCGTGCTATGAGTAACAATTTCTTCCCTTTTTGTTTTCCTGCAGAACGATTTGAAGGAACTTTGGTCACTTTTGAATCTACTTCTTCCTGAAGTTTTTGACAATAGGAAAGCATTCCACGATTGGTTCTCAAAACCCTTTCAAAAGGAAGGTCCTACACATGATGGAGATGATGACTGGCTTGAGACTGAAAAGAAGGTCATCATCATTCACCGACTCCATCAGATTTTGGAACCCTTTATGCTCAGACGTCGTGTAGAAGATGTAGAAGGTTCACTTCCTCCCAAGGTATGTTAATGTGGACTGCAGTTCCTAGCTCTATGTCTGCCACGATTTGGAGTATAGTTAATTACACTGTCAGTGCTGGATTGCAGGTTTCAATAGTTTTGAGATGTAGAATGTCTGCCATTCAGAGTGCCGTTTATGATTGGATCAAATCTACTGGCACTCTTCGAGTTGATCCCGAAGATGAGAAGCGAAGGGTTCAAAAAAATCCTATGTACCAGCCTAAGGTGTATAGAACTTTAAATAACAGATGTATGGAGCTTCGGAAAGCTTGCAACCATCCTTTGCTTAATTACCCCTATTTTAGTGACTTCTCCAAGGATTTCCTTGTTAGATCTTGTGGGAAATTATGGATTTTGGATAGGATCCTCATAAAACTTCAAAGAACCGGCCATCGGGTACTTCTTTTCAGTACCATGACAAAACTCCTTGATATTGTGGAGGAATACTTGCAATGGCGGCACCTTTTATACAGAAGGATAGATGGAACAACTAGCCTGGAAGATCGAGAATCCGCTATAGTTGACTTTAATAGTCCTGGTTCAGACTGTTTCATCTTTTTGCTCAGCATTCGTGCTGCTGGAAGGGGTCTTAATCTTCAATCTGCTGACACAGTCATCATATACGATCCTGATCCAAATCCGAAGAATGAGGAACAGGCAGTTGCCAGAGCCCACCGAATTGGACAGACAAGAGAGGTTAAAGTCATTTACATGGAAGCAGTTGTTGACAAGATTTCTAGCCATCAGAAAGAGGATGAAGTAAGAAGTGGAGGTACAGTTGATCTAGAAGATGACCTTGCAGGTAAGGACCGTTATATGGGATCTATTGAGAGTCTCATAAGAAATAACATTCAACAGTACAAGATTGACATGGCTGATGAGGTCATAAATGCTGGGCGTTTCGACCAAAGAACAACACATGAAGAGAGACGTATGACTTTAGAGACATTATTACATGATGAAGAGCGATATCAAGAAACAGTCCACGATGTTCCATCACTCCAGGAGGTTAATCGCATGATAGCCCGTAGTAAAGATGAAGTTGAATTGTTTGATCAAATGGATGAAGAGCTGGAATGGACAGATGATATGACAAGGTATGACCAGGTACCTAAGTGGCTGCGAGTTGGTACGAAGGAAGTGAATACTTTAATTGCTAATTTATCAAAGAAACCATCGAAGAATATCCTATTTTCTAGTGGTGTGGGCATTGAATCAAGTGAAACTGAAAGAAAAAGAGGCAGACCAAAGGGCAAGAGATCTCCTAATTACAAGGAAATTGATGAAGAAAATGGAGAATACTCTGACTTGAGTTCTGATGAGAGAAATGGATATTCTGCACCTGAAGAAGAGGGAGAAATTAGAGAATTCGAAGATGACGAATCGAGTGGTGCAGTTGGAGCTCCACCTATCAACAAAGACCAATCAGATGATGATGCTCCTGTTTGCAATGATGGTTATGGGTGCCCTCGGGCAGTGGAAAACAACAAAAATAGTAATATGCTGGAAGAAGCCGGTTCCTCAGGGTCATCTTCTGATAGCCAAAGAATGACACGAACAGTGTCTCCTGTTTCTTCTCAGAAATTTGGGTCTCTTTCTGCGCTAGATGGCAAACCAGGTTCTCATTCTAAAAAGCCGGTATGGTTCTTCTCATTGTGCATTTGTGCAGTTAGATTGGTTGACTTCTGCTAGCTATTCACTCCTTTCTTCCTAATCATTTTTCAGCTAGATGAACTAGAGGAAGGAGAAATTGCTGTATCTGGAGATTCTCAAATGGACCATCAGCAGTCAGGAAGTTGGATTCATGAACGCGATGAGGGTGAAGATGAACAAGTTCTGCAACCTAAGATAAAAAGAAAACGCAGTATTCGTATTCGACCACGTCATGCTGTGGAAAGGCAAGAGGATAAATCTAGCCACGATGCTAAACGTGGAGATTCGATGTTAGCATATCCAGGCGATCATAAATATCAAACACAGTTGAGGGTTGATACTGAAACAAAAGCGTTTGCAGAGCCCAAGGTTTCCAAGCCTGAGCAGAGTGATTCTGCGAAGCGTAGGCGGAACTTGGCTCCAAAGAAAATAGCAAACACATCAAAATTGCATGCTTCTCCTAAATATAGCAGATCGAATTTGCAGTCTACATCAGCAGAAGACACTGCTGAACACTCCAGAGAGAGTTGGGACACAAAAATGACAAACACAAGTGGGAATTTGACAGTGGGAACTAAGATGTCTGATGGTATCCAGCGAAGGGTATGTACCATCTTTATCTGTTTTTAATCAGCGTTATGTCCTGTCATATTTCTTATTTAACGTGGTTTTTGCCAAGTCATCAAGTTTCAAGTATCTAAATGATTAATAGGGTACGAAAGATTTGATTATTTGAACACCCCTCACATTTCAGTTAATATAGTACAACGTCCTTGCATGAATTTAAGCTTTGATGAGTGTTATCTCTGACCCATGGAACATCTTTACTACTAGAATGAACTAGATTGCAATAAATGTGGCTTTTTAAAGATGTTTCACCAATTTCAGGGGTTAGGAATCTTAATTTACATCTACCTATTGAATTAATTAGGACTTCTACTTTATCTTTGTCCTGTTTGAACATATACTAATTTAGCTTGCGTTTGTTGAAGTTCCTAAATTTCAACCGGTTTTTTCTGATCTTTTTCAGTCTAAGCATTATCTTATTCCGTTGTCTGCTTACCTGCAAAAGATTTCTTGTTTCTGCAGTTTAAAAATGTGATTAGCAAGCTTCAGAGGGTTCTAGATAAGGAAGGCCAACAAATAACTCCCCTACTAACAGATTTGTGGAAGAGAATAGAGAATTCAGGGTACACAAGTGGTGCTGGAAATAATCTTTTGGACTTGAGGAAGATTGAACAACGTGTTGACAGATTGGAGTACAGTGGAGTGATGGAGCTTGTGTTTGACATGCAATTCATGTTAAAGGGTGCCATGCAGTTCTACGGTTTCTCACATGAGGTGTGGTTGCTCATTTAACTTTGTTCTTGTAAATAATTGTGCTGTTCTGTGTAGTGTACCCTATTTGAACACGGGTCTTGTGTGCCCATTCAAGCATTTACATCGATACCATTATGTGGTGTATTTACTTGGTGCAGGTTAGATCTGAAGCAAGGAAAGTACATGATCTCATCTTTGATATCTTGAAGGTTACATTTCCAGATACAGATTTCCGTGAAGTCAGAAATGCACTCTCTTTTTCTGCCGCACCATCTGCCCCTGCTTCTACTCCAACCTCAAGGCAGGTGCCCTTAGGCCAAAAGAGACACAAGCCAATAAATGAAGTAGAACATGAGACTGGCACCAACCGAAAGCCAATGCAGCGCGGTTCAATTCCTCCAGGTGAAGATTCAAGGGCCCGAGGTCACTTATCCCAGAAAGAATCTAGGCTTGTGAGTGGAAGTGGGAGCACCAGGGAATCTCATCATCAGGATGATTCCCCAGTCCATCCCGGGGAGTTGGTCATCTGCAAGAAGAAGAGGAAAGACAGGGACAAGTCACTTGCAAAATCTAGGAATGGATCAAGTGGTCCAGTTTCACCCCCTAGTATAGGTCGTAACATCATGAGTCCATCTTCATGTTCAACCCCAAAGGATGGAAGGCCGACTCAACAGTGGGGCAAACAATCTCAACCCACAAACTGCAGTGGCGGTGCTGTTGGATGGGCGAATCCTGTAAAGAGGTTGAGAACAGATACTGGTAAGAGGAGGCCTAGCCATTTGTGACTTCAGTAATGAAGGATGTTATATATTTGAATTTGTTCATAGTATTGTAGGTTGTTTATCAATTGTATACTGCACCTTGCAGTGAGTACCGGCAATCCATCAGTCATAGGTTACATCTGACCATTGTTAGGTTAAAATCTCAAAGCTCTCGTGCTTTGATGTATTTCTTATGATCCAAGAATTCAAACTTTTATTGAATGGCTATCAGTGAACAACAAAAGATTGGACCATGAAAAATCCGACACTTTTGTCTGAAGACGAAACCAATTTACACATTTTGTACATGTATTTCATGTCAACAGTTGAAAGACAAATGAGGCTGTTGAGGATCTGCTTTGCCTGTCATTTCCTATGCTTCATCTTCACTCACCTCTTCATCTTTGGATTCTTCTTCTGGGACAGCTACAACGACCTTTGGTTTTGCATATTTTGCACAGTGCTCTACGAGTAAACAATAAAAACAGTGTCATGGACATGTGGGCACAAGTAGATGTTAAATATCGAAACTTAGAATTCACAAGTACAGGTGGGGACAAGTACATCTTTCGTCGTTTTGGCCTGGTCTAACTGGTCTGTAGGGTTTTACTAAAACTTCCAAATATAAGAAGTCTCGTGTTCAAGTTGAGGTGCAATAGGCATACTTGAACTCATTCAAGTCGATATGAACAATTTCAGGCATATGGGAACGGAAATAACACCTAAGCATCGAAATAAATGTGTTTGGTTCACAAGTTCTGGGAGCTGCAAAAAAGGTGTGATGATACAGGCTGACAAAAATTTCCTCTCTTCTTTTCCTATGTTGTTTTATAGAATGATGATTGAGTTCCTATTCTCTTCTTTACCAAATGCATGCAAGGTAAGTGGCAAAAAGTGTGATGTGGAACGATTTCTGAACATCTGATTGATCAGGATTCTACTAATTTTCCCAGTAACATAGCCTAGTATGTAGTATGTAGAGTAAAATCGAGGATGTAGAAGTACTCACAATACTGAAAACGAAGGTATAGCATTCATTGGCAAATAATATCAAAATGGATAGCAAGAAACTTGGAACATAACTAAAAGGGTCATTACCTCGAACTTTTTTTTCATAAGCAGATTGATCATGCAGCATCAGAGCTCCAGCCTCTTCATTAAGTGGCTCTTCAGGGTTTGGATTTTTGAGAAGCTGTGGTAGTATATCTCTAAACACTAGCGACAAATCTGGAGAACAATGTGGATAGAACTTGAGGAACATTGTTATCTTTAACTTGAATATCTATCTGGGAAAGCCCAAGGAAAATTCTTACCATACGTAGGTTCCCATTTCTCTTTGAGGGCATCTACACAAATTCCACCACAACTGAAAGTAAAAGACCGTGAAGATTGAACTCCCCAAGTCATCTTTCTTTTATACAAGATATTCTATGAAATATAGCTCTTTGTTTGAAATCAACTACTCACACTTCATCGATGTTTGGGTGGTAGATCGGAGTAACAAAGACAACACTGGGACGTTTATATGGATAATCACTGGGCAACTCGACCTTTACCTCCCACACCCATCCTTCATAAAGACCTGCCACAGTTCATCCCAAAACCAGAAAAAGATTCTTACTTTTGTTCTTCCAATGTAATGCAAAAACGTTCTTAGCGAGTTTCAACATCACAATACTGAAATGTGTCTAAAACATCTTAGAATCTGCAGAATGCATGAATCGAAAATGGCAAGTAAAGCCATATGCAGAAAGAAAATCAAGGAATAGCAAGACCCACAAAAGGAAATGATTGCCCAGTATTTGTATGAAGATGAACCAAGACATGGAGAAGAAAGAAAGAAAAAAGATTTGAGAGATATATAAAAAATTACTGTTTTCAGGTCCCTCAAAACTAACAAAAAGCTCTCGCATGTTATCATCAATCCGGTCCACGTCTACTTTGATTTCTTCCATCATCAACCTACTCAAAAACCCAGAAAACAACACAAAAGCAAACAGTTTCAATTAGACCAAAGTGAGAGAACGAAAGAAAACTAAAACTTTTTAAGAAACTCAATCAAAAGAAGAGGGTTATAGTCAGAGGAGTAACAATTGATGCACGTCCTTCATGCCGCGTGTCTCTGTTGATGTGGCTCCTTCCCTTATCATCTCTTTCCTTTTACGTATCCTTTTCACTTGTCCAAAGACGAAGGAGAGACCTTAATGGAGAATCAGAGATATAAACTAATAAGAGCAGCAAGAAAGAAGCAATGAACAGTATAACCAACAAACATGGAGCTGGTGGTGAGTTTTTATAGTTTCTTGGAACTTATGATAATTATTTAATATTACAAAATGAACATTTCCTTTAAATACGAAGCTAAAGGAAGAAGAGCAAGAAGATGAAGGGAACAAAGCCTAGGCAAGGTTCGACGAAGAGAGGAGTGACAGTTATTTCTGTTATTCCAACTACCAACGGTTACAACGGTCACGTGTCATTGCGTTACCGACCTACTAATGGAGAACGACGACGTTTTTGCAACAATTAGGATCAGATCGAGTCGTTAGGCACATGGGGTTGTGCTAATGAATTTGCAATAATTAGAAGAAATTAAAGAGAGTTTTAAATTAATTCTAACCTAAATTATTTTGTAAAAATTAACATATTAAATTAATTTTAAATAATCTATACTTAAAATTTATTAAATTCAAATTTATAGTCTAATTTAATTTTTTAAAATTCAAATGTAAATTCAATTGTATCTATTATCAACCTTGTACTCCCGAGGGGTAGTCGAATTGGTGGAGTGAAGAAGTATGGAGCAAAAAGGTCCTGTGTTCGATTTCCCTACTTACGTTCTCTCAATCAAGTCTGTGCTTGTCTAATGCGGAGTACCTGGTGGACGTAATTTGCAGGCAATTGCGTCAATCCAAAAGTTTACCTAGTGCACATCTAAAAGGTAGCTATTGCGGGTTCTTCCGTTTCAAAAAAGAACCTTGTACAAAATCTACTATAATTAATTTAAACTAATTGAATTGAAAATTAAAATTAGTATAATTCAAGATTACACCAACAAAAAAAGTTTCTTTATTATTATTAGTATTTATTTATTTATTAAATTTTTTCAATCATTTTATTATATGTATTTTATTTCTTTTTATTATCATTTTTAATTGGTATTCATTAGTATTATTTATTTATTATTTACTATTTATTATAATTTTATTTATATTATATTATGTTGTTTAATTATTTTTATTTTTTTGTTCATACGCAACCTCTACTAGATAAAAAGTAAAACTGTATATTATTAAACCTCCCTAAATCCGGCACCTTATCGGAATTCCTATTGGATGATGTTGTTGTTATTGATCGAATAGTTAAAAGACTCTTCAAGTAACTCTTTAAATATTTCAGTCTTGAATTCAAAAAGCTGGTATGTAATAAACACACTATGCATGATACTATCAATGGAATATCAAATTAGAAGTTCGTAGCAATGGATGCATAACAAATGAAAGAAAATGGAAATACCAAAAAAAAACAAGAATGCTACAACACTATCCTCCTGTAAAATGCATCCTAAATGAGAAACAATATGAATTGCAGAGAATCATCACCTCTGGTATTTTACTGTTCACTGTATGCCTTTGGCTCTTAACCCCGTCAGCTTTGTCAGAAAAAGAATGACCAAAAACGAACCAGAAGCAGTTCAGCAACTTCTTGAATCCTTAACATTTTCAGCTCACGACAAAGCCTAACTGAAATGAGATGAAGCCGATCAACCAAAAGCAGTTGAATAGCAATGCAGCTGGCTTGAACTTCACCATTGGCAGCTTTGCACTCAGCAGGGATATGAATCCTCTTTCCCGAATTAAACATTTGGTTGGTAGACATCCCCAAGCCCCAGTAGTCATTAGGAAGTTCAAAACTTTTTGGTTCATAAAGCCACAGCTTAATTCCAATGAAGAAAACTGCAGTTTGAAGGCAATTTCTTTCCACCAAAATGCTATTTGACATTTTTAGGTACCTTTTTCCCAGAACGTATGAGGGAGCCAGGTGACTTAGCTGCTTCATGGCCATTAGTTACCGATACACACTCTGGCTCGTCGTCGTCGTCGTCGTCACTGTTTATACAACTTGGTGTACACCTGTTCTGTTGGGCTCTTCGTTGCAAAAGGAACACATTATAATAATAGCTTACTAAATCTTCCCTTTTCTTAGTAGTAAAAGAATTCACTATCTCGCTCCAGAAACACTTGTCAAGAGAAGAAGGGTTTGACCTCACTATGGTCTTGAACGTCTCCTCTTCTTCTTTTGTCCAGCTAAGTTTAACTTCTTCCCCCATCTTATCAAATCGCCATTGGTGGAAAGCTATCCCCAGTTCACGCTTAACCTTCAATTTTTGCTCAGTTGTGTGAAACCTAACACATTCAGTGGATTTCGGCACTTCACACCCGCATGAATCTTGCCTTCCCTTACCAATAGGATCTCTTTCAATAATAAATTTGTTTTCTACCTTTGCCAATGGCCAAATCTTTGTCCCAAGCCACTTTACATCACTTTCAGAGACCAAGCCTTTCCATTCTGGTACTTCAACCTGAAAATCTGGCCCCAAAGGAACTTCCTTTTCAGGTGGAAGGTCAAGCACTGGATGCTCAGTTAAGAAATCATTAAGAGAGATCCCTTGCGTCGCTGAGGAAGAGGCTTGTGCTTCATGAGCATCCCCAAGAAATAGCTTCCTGCTACACTTCAATCTCTCTCTGAGATTGTAACTGGTTCCAACATGATCATCATACATGGATGGATGCATCTTCTGATATTTCTACATGGGAATAAAATGTACCAAGAAATTTCTATCAAGGAGATACGGAAACAATTGTATCAATCACCTTCAATAGGATAATTATATATCAACACTAAACTACCTTGATTAAATAAGATATTAAGTTCAACAGTTTAATGCTCAACAGAACCGGCAAACACATAGTTTGATGCTGCTATGATTCTCATGTTCTTGCCTCTAGAACTCTCACTGGTTGGACTCAAAAGATGCAAGACTATACATGAAATGACAAGCCATAGATCACATATAATCAATGTTTTAAAAACAAAACCGAAAATTAAATCGATAAAATAAGAGGATTAAGATTTAAAAGATTCAACCGATATTAAATTGCTATAATCAGCTAAAGATCGAATAAAATTAAAATATTTAAAATATAATTAAAAAATTATCCTTACCCATCGAAGGATTTAAAATTTAATTGAAAAAAACAGATTATTAGATGAAAACTATTTGATTTATTTTAGTTTATAAGAATTTTATTAATTTACAAAAATTGACTCATTAATTAATAAACGAATCGATTTTTAACAACGAATTATTAAAATAAATCTAACCGAAAATTTGAAAATCGAACTAAAAAGATAAACAGTTCAAAATTTTTACGATTGATCCAATCAAACCGGATGAGTTTTTTAATCATTGCATATAACTCACTTCTACACACTAAAAGAGTCACAAGTGTTAAATGTCATTGGAAACACGAATAATACAGATCAATCACAACTTATAGTATAACCAATAAGCACACTACTACATAAAGCTGCATAAGATAATTTAGGGGAATAATACCTAAATTCAAAGGAATTAAAAAAGAAAAAATATTTAATGAGGGTATTCTTTATCTTTCTTGTCATATGTAATAAAAGAAGAATAAGCAAAAGTATCATTTCACCTAGATGATTGCCTGTTATTTTCTCCATTAAGAGTTTGCCTTGTATGAAGTACAATTATAGAATAAGTTCCAAACAAAATGATATTCACAAAGGTGAGAGAATATTATGTTTAGAATAACATAATCAAAAGGTTAAAAGACAGTGAAGCTCCTTTGTTTTTTAGAAAACTTTAGAAAATCCCTTAATCTTTAAATTTTTTTTAAAAAATTCTTATAATTTTTATTTTAAAAAAAAAACTCTCTTAGATTTCAACTAAAAATAACAAAAAATACACATAACATGAAAATCATAGATGAACCAACTAAATACTACTTACGTAACAATTCGACCAAACTACTAAACTCAAATCAAACTAATAATTTATTATAATTATCTTAAATTATTAATTTAAATCAAGTTTAACTCGTTCAGGTTTAAAAACTAAGTTAAGTTACTATGTATGTGACATTTGATTACTTCATATATGATGTCTTTATCACGTATATTTTGTCATTATTTTTTTAATCAAAATCTAAAAGAAGAGATTTAAAAAAAACTGAAAATCAAAACATTTTGTTTTGAAAATTTTAAAGATTACAAGGTTTTTCTAAAGTTTCTTAAAATATATGAAAACTCTACGTTTTTTATTTAAATATAGCATTGAATAGTGTAAAAATTGAATTTTATGCTAAGAGAATTTCAAAATAAGAAAGAAAACAGGAATAAGGAATATGAAACTAATAAGCATACTCTAACATGAAGCTCCCTCGATTATAGCTACCCCTAATCGCCCTCTACCACCATCAACAACCCAACCATCACCTCTAGTACCAATACTAACTCAACAACTACCCTTCACCACAACTACAACCCATTGACAAGGTTGCCCCTTCTAATTATGAAAGTACCGAAGACTGTCAAATTTGTACTATAATTGGAAACTCTCACCACCCTTACTAGGAGCTAGATAAAAAATTCTCCACAAAATATTACTCGCAATTACAAATCAACTCCATCATCAAAACCTCATACCTCAAACATCACCACCAACCTTTACCACCATCAACATCACCAGCATCACTCCCACCCCACCTTAGACCCCCACGACAATCTAAAACCCAACTCAACACCAACCCTTCAAAAACTAGACCTACCATAACCATCATCTTCTTCAAAA
>JAOSBM010000004.1:2641684-2656303 GCA_027568955.1 Erythroxylum tenue
AAATTGTTCGAGCCCAAGGCAAAATTTTTGCGAACCACATCCCGCCTTGCACTACTAGAATTAGAAATTGATCACTAACATTTATATCTTAAAGTTGTTTTCCAATCACAAAATACACAAATAAACAAAAGTAATTAAATACCTAAATTAACTTTCATTCAATATACGAAAAAACACATGATAGTAGTTGCAAAAATACCTCCACCAAAGGACACGATAGCAATGGCCGGAAAAGACAACTCCAACGAGTAGAAAAGGAGTCCACAACAGAGAAACCGGAGAGAAGAAAACCAAAAGGAGACGCAGGAAGAAGGAAGAAGGAAGAAGGAAGAAGAAAATACAAAGGGGGGAGATGTCGGGTGAGCTGATATTTAAAAAGAATTTACCGAAAGAATTACCGACGAAAATTTTCGTAGGTAAATTCCAAATTTTTTTATTTCGCCAATATTTTCCGCCATTTTAGCGACGGAACGAAAATTTCCGTCGCTAAATCCATTTACCTACGGAATTACCGACGGAAATTTCCGTAGGTAAATTCAAAATTTTTTTATTCCGCTAATATTTTCCGCCTTTTTAGCGACGGAGCCAAAATGTCCGTCGCTAAATCCCTCCAAATGTAGCGACGATATATTTTCCGTTGCTAATTTCCGTCGCAATTTTTGCCGCGACGAATTCCCTCCAAATTTAGCGACGGTACATGTGCCGTCGGTAAATTAATCAATTTTAGCGACGGAAATATGCTTTCCGTCCCTAATTTTCAACGGTTTATTTTCCGTCGCTAAATTTCCGTTGCTAATTCACATTTTTCTTGTAGTGAGTTTTGTATCCCTGACCATAAGAGGCTATTATATCTAACATAAGTTGATAATAATGAGACTGAGAAGCATTGAATGATGAAACGGTATCATACCACCATCTAGCTACTGTCATATCAACATTGTGAGTCACATCTCTTTATTGTATTACACTACGAATTGAATATTGGACTCCAGGAATTGTTTGTGGGGCAGAAAAATAGTCACATGCCTTCTTCTTTTCCTCACATCAGGTTCAAATGTAACATTCATTTTTTCTGGCCCTAGGATGAAACACTACTCTACTACCACCTTCAACATTTTCATAATCACCACGAAAATCAGCAAACGAACTTTCACTACCAATTTTAAAATTCAACATTTCCTATCTTTCTCATGTTGATATTCTCCGAGCAATGTTTTCATTTGTCACTTCACATCGTGACTTTTTTTTACAAGCTTCTACATCTTCTTTAATCCCAGCTAAATGCTTATTCAACCGGGTTATTCCTTCACCTTTCAAATGCTTGTTACAAAACAAGAAAATTGTATGATTCTTCACACCTGGGACCAACGCAGCATGAGCCAAAGCTGAATCATTATATCTTCCTAAAGCAGTTTGATCAGGAGTACTTGAACTTTCTTCTATTTTTCTGTAACAATAAATAAAGATATTTGTTTTGTAAAAAATTAATCCTTTAGTAATTTCATCAACAAAATTAGCAGTGTTAAGTCCTTCACGAGGCAATGGAGCATAAAAGATGTATTTAACTATTTATATTTAGCCTAAAGAAGTAAAGATTCATGAAGCTATAGTAAAATTCAGAAATAAAGAGATTTTTCTATTGGAGAGTAGTAAATTCGTGCTAAATTTAAATTCGATGTACAATGTTATGCTTTGTAGTCTTGAAGGTTCAGAGACTTAAGATGATGGTTCAGTGAATCCAAGTTATGACTTAAATATTCTTAACTTCACTAAGCACGTTCATCTTTATTTTTATTTTTTCAAAAATATGATTATTGTCATCGACATATCTTCATAAATCATTGTCTTTAATAAATATCTTAAAATGGAATGCACAAGCTGAGTAGATTTTTTTCATTGAGATGAACTATAAAACTTTTACACTTATGCAAAGACATAATGCTAAGTTACTATAGATGATATAAATCGGAATAATAAAAAAATAAGATTTTGAATATACAAAGACTATGAAATGGTCTAATTTTGGGATAAATAAAGGTGAATATGCATTAATTATTTACTTTAAAGTCTTTACATTCTCGGTTTTAAAGTTTTATTTTAAGTTCAAACTTTCTAACTTTTAATTCATACATGTCGTGCATTTCAATGATAAATTTTTTAAAGATAAATCTTACATGAACCAAACCACAACCAATGAACCAAACTTATTTCATTCAACTTTAATCCAGTATCCAACCAACGCAAATTACAAATCCAGTTCACAATGTCATTCCAACTTCCAACCCATTCACAATCACAAATGCAATTAAGCAGAAAAAATCAATTGAAAGTGAGAATACACTCAAACAAATTCACAATCGATTTTTTGGTAGGGTTGGGTTTATATCTAGTATTATTCCAGATCTAGCAGTAAGAGATGCGTGGAGGATAGGAGGAGAGCAGTTGATGACAGAGGCGTGGAGGAGATTCAGTGTTGGCATGGTGGTCCTCGTGGAAGAAGGCTGAAGGTTGATGGAAAAGGCCCGATTGTGCGATAGTTCGTGGTTGTCTTATTGCTGGAGAGGGAGAAGCACCTTCGGAGAGGAAAAAGAGAGAGAGAGAGAGAATGGAGACGAGAGTGCGAGATAGTGGGAGAGAATGGGGATGAGTTTGCGAGTGGGAGAAAAACAACAAAATAGGAGAGAGTGTGCAGATGGGTCAGTTTTGGGGTTTTTTTTGTTGCTAAATAGTCCCTCATTTTTATAAAACTTATGGTTCAACTCTCGGTATCAATAGCTTCGATATTGTTCCATTTTTCAATCAGCATGGTATCGTCCGGCCAGTACATAACGATATTCTAAACACTGCTCTATGACACGAAATTTATTTTGGTATTTTAGATTTTATTAAAATAGAATAGTCTTTTTTTTAGTTTTTGGATAATTTTAACGATAAAATAGATGCAATATAAATATAGCCTGTGAAATAATTAAATATTATTAATATAGTAATCTAACATGATTATTAATTTTGATAAATTGATTAAATTTGAAATAAATTAATTATAATAATTTAAGTATGATATAATTAATTTAATTCAAAATTAAAAATGAAACTATATTATTATATAAACATTATGTAGTTAGTCTATATGTGATGTTTATGTCACATATATTTGTTGTTATTTTAAACAAAATTTAGAAAATAAATTTTACTAAAAAAATAAAATAATTTTAATTATCAATGTTTTAAAATCAAATCAAAAGTTAACTGATAAGTTAAGAGATGTAAGGTTTAAAAGATTAAATAGATATCGAACCATTATAAAACCGGTTAAAGATCGAATAAAATTAACAAATTTAAAATATAATTAAAAAATGTCTTCGTTGGTAAAAGAAATTGAAATTTAATAAAAAAAGACTATTATATAAAAATAAGTTGATTTATTTTTATTTATAAAATTAATTATTTTACAAATTTGATTGATTAACTAATAAATTAATTGATATTTAACAATAATTATTATTAAAATAAATCAAATAGAAAAATTTAAAATTGAACTGAAGAGTGAATTGATTCAAGATTTTTATTTAATCGTTGATAACTACTCTCAAATTACCCCTAAATTTATAAGAATTTACAAAATTGTTTGACTAAAATAAAAATATTATTATATACCCGTTTATTTTATTTTCTATAATTCTAACGAAAGACAACATGGGCGGGGGTGTCGATTTCCGGTTAGCATGTCACGTCAGAAGAGAACAAACGAAAGAATGTCACTCACCTCTCTTAACCGTACGATGAGCACTGAATCATTAACGTGGAAGTATATCTACTCATAAAACAGGATTCAGTATAGTTTCGGAAGTACTAGATAGCAACTTCCACAGTTCGATCTCCTTGGAAACGCACGCCTATCTGTGTCTCGTTGAAACCGTCCTCTCTGTCATTCTTCGCCCAACCCACCACCGAGGCTTACGGTGGTAGTCAAAGAAAAACCCGGAAAACGAGATGCGACTTCACGAGTCCGGTTTGGTTAAAGAAGGAGGAAGATAACCGCGATCGATTTGATAACCGGAGTGGGACGCTGTTGCAAGAAGTAAGAAAAGTATTGATAAACAGAATGGGACAAACGTAGTTGCGTTTGCACGTCTATACGCGGCCGTTGAGTCCGACATTGAGTCTGCTCTTCCGGTAAGTGATATAATTCACACTCTTTATCTCCAAGAAAGTTACGATCGTGAAGAAAACATTGCTTTTAACTTCCGTCAACTGAATATAAACAGAAATCTGAATCGGCAGCGACAGGGAAAAAGAGAGCCAATGCGGTTGCTGTGAACGCCGAAATTCGAAGAACGAAGGATAGATTGCTTGCTGCTTGAGGAACTGCTGAAATGGCAAAAGATAGCGCTTAAAAGGGTCTTTCTGCTCTGCTTTCTTTTGCTACTTTCTTGGAATCAAAATTAACAGTACGTGTGGTATAATCTAGATCAGTCACATACTCACATTCTCCAATTTCGACTCTTTATCGTGGATTGTTTGAGTGTTGTATGGGAGATTTTGTAACAGAAGAGAGTTTGGATAGCGATTACTTCAAACCGACTGATGAGACTGAGCAATGTAGGCAGGAATACGAGAAGCGGGGAATGAAACAGGCAAGTGCGTATGTGTAGACTAGTAGTAGTAGGTTTTGGTCCTGAGCTTCAATGATCATATTTGGTATTTCTAACAATGTCCTTACCAGTTGGCAGTTGCAGTCAACGCTTTGGTCAAACTTAAGGGGATAAGCAGAGCTAGCCAACTCGTGTACGGTTCATCTCCCTCGGCAACAGCTTCACTTTGTTGGACTGTACTGTACTTGGTCATAGTCATAGTCATTTTCTATGGCTAAATTGGCGGCACAGTCTCTCTTGGATAGCATGCGGAAAGATTCAGGAAAATTAATACATTAATTAAATATTCTCAAAATTAGAGGAATAAAACTAAGCGTATGTTTGGTTGTACTTATATCAAAAGAGTTTTCGTTAATAGACTTTTTCTCTGTAAATATTTCTCGATAAGAATTTTTCTAAAAAGTTAATTGACTATTTGATTGTTATTTAAAAAAAATTTAAAAAAAAATTTATACAGTAAATTATTTGATAACTTAAAAATAAAAAACACTTTAAATTTTAACAATATTTTATTTTATAATAAAAATTATTTATGCATATAAATATTATTTAAAGCATATTAAACAATATGCGAAACATAATATATTAATTATTACATAATTTTAAACCATATGAAACATAAATAAAAATATATCTAACCAAATCATAAATGAAACTCATCTTCACATTTACAGGATAAACGTGAAGATGAGTTTGTAGGTATTGTAAAAATTATGTGTAAAATATAAGAACAAAAGAGACTAAAAAATTGTCTCAATTTTTATCTGAAAATTCTACCCCAAAAAAGCTACGAGACCCTCCAAAATTGAGTTTCTTAGAAAGCTATATTTTGATTGCTAAAAAAGCCATATCTATTAAAAAACTTTTTTATTTTACAGCAAAATACTTATTTTTATTAAAAAAGGCTTTTGTGATGAAAAAAATATTTATTGACCTCCCAAAAATTTATTCAAACAGACACTAAATCCAATTATAGTTAGAACTCCATTAAAAAGAGGATACAAATATTTTTTCGTTATTTTACATAATGTTTCAAAAATCAAACCAAAAGTTAAACTAATAACACAAAAAGTTTAAAGTTCAAAAGACTCATTCGATATTAAAAGTTTAAGGTTTAAAAGATTCAATCAATATTAGACTGTTATAAAATTAACTAAAAATTAAATATAATTAAACGATATTATCCTTATTTATTAAAATTTTAAATTTAATTAGACATAGATTATTAAAGAATATTATTTAATTTATTTTGAATTATAATAACTTATTAATTTACAAAAATTAACCAATAAATAAATATTTCATATTAAGAATTATTAAAATAAATTGACTATGAAAATTAAAGGTGGTTAATTTTTTAATTATTAATTTTACCCTCAAATTACCATACTACCCTTGAAACTTTTTTTAATTTATTTTCCAAACCATTGACTTTACATAATGTCTACAACCAGAGCCCACCCAACGCAGACCCTATAATCTCTCCCACTGCCATGTTACAGAGAAACTCTAGGGTCACACTCACGCATGACACCAAACAACCAACACTGACAAACCCCATTTTGCCCTTAACCCTAAAATTATATATATATAAGAAAAAGAGAAAAGAGATAACAGATAAAACAAAAGCCCACCATTAAGGTCAGTACTGTACTAACTAAACTCTACTTACTTACTACATGAGGGACTTCAAGGACCTCGCTTTCACTGGTTTTCTCATCCGTTTCTTACCACTATCTCCACCATTCTCGTTATCTTCAAGCTCCTCTTCATCATCGTCGTCCTCGTCCTCGTACTCAAACCTGTCGCTGGTGTCGTGTTCAATTGGCGAAGAGCTGGAAGACGGCGTCGTGTTGCCGATAAAGGCAGTGTTTGTGTTGCTCTCCATGTATTTGGCTGCCTCGATCTTGTTGACTTCACCCCTACGTTTACCCCACGACGGACCGAACCCAGAATAGTAGTAGAATGCATACGGGTTCGACGTAGTCGTCGACGTCGACGACGACCCTTTCTTCGCCGACTTTGCTCGGCCCCTACGCGACCCAGATACCGTCTTCTCGGGTTTCTTCAAGGAGGAGAGGCCTAGAGAAGCTGCTCCAATGTTGCTGCTGTACGATTTGAGTAAACTCAGATGATGCTGGCACATGGAGTACCCTTCTTTGGGTTCGTTTTTGCAATGCCAACCCTTGCCGTCGTTTTTGTTACAGCAATGAATTTTCCCGCTTCTCTTAACGGCTTTAATGTCTTGGTCATCGTCGACCATCCCCTTCTTCAAAGGGTTGCCTTCCATTTCATAATTATCGTCGATGACCATATTATCGATCTTCATCTTTATCGACGCTTTCTCTTCTGCGTCCACCATCATCGATGCCACACTGCGCGTTGTATAATTCCATATTCAACAACTACAGACGCTAACTAAGGGTCGAGGGTTGTTACCGGTGAAAATTTTCGAGCAATTACTTCTAAAATATGGAACTATCACAAAAACCCTAATACAAGTCGAATTTGGTATAGAGATCAAAATTACCTCTCAACAGCACCAATCGAATCGCCTAAACTCACATTCCCATTAAAGCTATCTTCTCCTTCGAACTGATACAAAATATATAAAAGCTAAAGCAGTAAGCACGCACCAAGCCGGAAGATAATAAAATAAAAAAAGACGCGAAATGAGGAAGACCCATTAACCTAATCGACTATCAGGAACTGAATACACGATAAAAGGCAGAAAATTTAGGTTTTAAATGGAACCCTAGTGCTCCGCGCACGAAAAACCCTAGACACAAGACGCGAAACCGCAGGCAGAAGTAGGAGAAATGGAGAGAACAGTGAAGAGGGTTTTGGCAGATCTGTGAAAATAATCAACTGACCTGAGGTAGAGAAGATGGGTGAGCGTCGCTGGAGAAGGAAATCACATCCCATGGAGACTGGTTAAGCTGGCACACGTGTGTCTGAAGCACCTCGGACCCGGGAGCGTGCGACGAGAGCACCAACGAGGAGAGATTTGCGTTCTTGCGAATCCTCATGAGAACGATATACACACACAGAAAAAGATTGAAGCTTTGTGAACATACAGATCCAAGTGGAAGCTCTGAGCTCTTGTGCTTCTTCCGTATGCTTTGAAACTCTCTCTTTCTCTTTCTCTATCTTATTTGTGTATTTGCAGATCTCGCAGAACTCGATAATCAGAGGGTTTCTTAAACACTCTCTGTTGCTTTCTCGGCCCTTCATATGTTTCGATTCTTTTTCCCGTTTTGACGATTTTGTCCTTAGGTTTTCCAGTTATTTACCGATGTTGCCTCCCTAGTAAACATTAAAGCTGCCGCTATTACACGTCATGATAGTTTGTCCAGGATTATTATAAACATAAGCTGACAACGGCTGCGATCACATGTCCCCATCTCTATCCTAAACTAGCCATCGATTGGTAGTACAATTGATGGATGTGATAAGCGTATGGCCGAATACCTTCCTCTTTTGTCGGTAGCATAGTAAATTCTACAAGAGCGTCGCACCCGATCTTCACTCCTGAACAGGTATTAAAAATGACAAACTAAAAAGAAAAGAACTTTTAGAATTAGATTTTTTAAGGATAGAGAGGAGAGGCGTGCAGTCACGTGCCGTTTGCTCACTCGCGTTTTGGAGCAAGTGGGCACAACACTTCTGGCCCACCTGAACGGAGATTTGATGAGTGTACCGTGGGGGTCCCATTTTGTATCGGGAAATCAACGGCTATCATTTTGTAGGATACCCCACGGAGAGTCCAATCCAAAGGCTGGAGTACACGGAATCCTATATGTAGTACATATTGTTAGGTTCTCTATTTTATAACCTATTAGCCTTGTTCGTTAGATGTAGCTGTTACGTGTCGACTTGAGGAGATACTAGTAATTCATAAAGCTAAGACAGTAAATCGCCGGGTCGGGATCTTCTGTCTAATATTATGATGTCTTATTGTGTCCAATAAATTTCAGCCATTTATTTATGTGAATTTCGCATGAGTCCCACATGAGCCCAGCAAAATAAATAGCTAAAATTCTATGAGATAGAATAAGACAGAGTAATATTAAACAGAAGATCTTGTCTCGTAGCCAGGATATCAACATGCTTAAAATATAATAACTGAACAGAAAAATTGATGTGAAATATAAAATGGCAAAATTACTAAGAAATAATAAAAAATTATGCTATCCTATCAAAATTAAATTCTACTAAAAAGACTTGGTCGTAAAAAATTTAAATTATTTAATTTTTAGTTTAATTTTCATTTTTAGATTGATTTATTTTAATAAACTTTATTATAAAAAATTGATCAAAATTTTTATAAACTAAAATAATTAAATTAAATTTTCACTTAATTTAACCGATTATACGTTGAAAGGCAGAAAATATGACAATGTAATATCGGTTGAACCTTCTAAATCTTAAAACTGTTGTCTTACCGGTCTAACTTTCGGTTCAGTTCTAAAACATTGACTTTACTTTATAAAGTATATATATATTATTAATTATTTTTGTAGACTAATTAAAATTAACAAAATCAAACATAATTTATATATTAGTTTTAAATTAATATAATATAATTTTCTATAATTAATTAATTTGAAAAATTATCAATGTTGAATTTCATTAAATTCTAATATTTAATTTGAAGATTAAGTTTGAATTTAAATTGAAAATTGAGTTTGATTTTAAAATAAATTTATAATTATACAACCTTTATATCCATTTCAAATATTGGAAAAAATATTTTTGCATTTTATAACTTATTCCAAAATTCTTTGTTTTGATTTATATGATAAAGCTTATATTTTTATTTTGGATTTTGATTTTTTATTAATAAATTAAGATATATGCACAAAAATTTTGCAATTCACTGATTCATCCGGTTAGAAAAGTTACTGAGTCAGCGAGTTATCACAGCTCGTGTGGATCTCTTGTACATATAATAGTCAATCTAAAGCTTTGGCCATAGCTTAATCACCAGGACTCTCAGAAACCCAAAACAAGAAACAAAGTTTGACGAGCCAGTTCACAGGAGACCAGATACCGTAGACAATCTCCTTCAGGTACTGCTCTGGTTATTCTCTGGGGTCGACTTTAACGAGCAAGTTGTGAGAGAAAGCTGGAGTAGGTCTCAGAAAGACCGTTTGAAGATTAGACAGCCTCGCTGTTTGGTTCCAGAAAACCTACCTGTCAGGTATATAAAATCAGATTAAGAAGAACAGATCATAGAAGACGAGGCAGGTTTTGACTGAAACAAGAACGCTGGTTTACTGCAGAACAGAGGGTAGAGAGCAGAAAAGAACAGGATGTAAGCTGATGAATGTTGAGGAGCTAAGCTTTCACGGAACATGTGGATAACCACTGTCGGATGTGTAACCTTTTCTCTTTATTGATAGTTCTGTTTGGAATTTTCTTCTCAGCGCTCTCTTAGCCAAGTCCCGACTGCATCGTCGGCTTCCGTATCCTACGGACGGAGCAAAATTTGAATTTGAATTTTATTTATATATTTAAAATTATTTATTTTATACTATTATTTAATTATAATTTATTACTTTATATTTAATTAATTTTTATTTAATAGAATAATATTTTAAAATTTAAATTTCAATAACATCTTTTAAATTTATAAATTGATGAATAAATTATATGATAAATTAATAATATTAAATTAACTACATTTTTAATAAAAATAAAAATATCATTAATTTATTATAATATTAATAAATTAATAATATTATTAATTAATGTTATAAATTTATCATATTTTTCAACGACAACTTCTAAGACACAAGACTCTCTCCTTTGCATAGGTGAGGAGGGACATTGATTATAGGCGACCTTTCTTTTTCATTTTGTAAAGAAACTCTAAAAAGAATAATTTTATTGGTTGCTCTAAAGTTTGCAATAAAATGAGAATAAAAATAAAAATCTAAATCTAAATTTTAAATACATTATATATATATATATATATAATTTGTTGAAAATATATATCTTATTTTCCTAAAAATACAAAATGAGACATTTAAAAAAATTATATCATAATAATATATTTAGTTACACATATATAAATAAAAATGATAGTGTAAATATTTTTATTTTAGTTTTTAAGTACTCATAAATCATACAATTTTTAATTTAATTCATAATTTAAATAAATAAAGATTTAAAAGTGCTTTATTTTTATAATTTTTAATTTAGTAACTAAATTTTTAAAATTTGCATAAATGTTAAACGACTATTTTTATTTATTTTACATAATTACAATGAATTTAGTCACATAAGTATCAATAAAAAGTCATGAAAATCGAATCTTCCGTACGCGTGGTTTCTCTTATTTTCGCGCTCCTTTGACCTCTCCTTCCTGTAGATGTATAGTATATATAAGGAACGCCCATTTCATCGGTGACCAGTTCGTTAATCGTTAATCATCGTTATCGCTTCGCTTCCGTTACAAAAAACACACACCTCCGTCTCTCTTCGTCGTTGCCCTCCCGTTGAACTGTACGGACATGGATCAAATCGAGAAAATGCAGTCGCGTCAGAGTTATCGGAATGTCTGGCATGCCGATCTCATGGACACCATCACCGTTGACACCCCTTGTATGTGTGTGCGCGTGTGTGTTTCTTTTTTCTAATATTTATGATATAATTTATCTGTATTCTCCAGTATTCTGTTTGGTTGTTGAGGAGGAATGTGATTGTGAATAAAATTTTTTGAATTCGGTTTTTGATTTTCTTTTAACGTATTGTATTCTTTGTTTTTCTGTTTGCTCGCTGAGGAAAAATGTGACTCTGAATAATTTTTTTTAATTCGGTTTATTTATTTATTTTTCCATCGAAAGAACTGCTCTGTTTGGAATGCGAGAAAATGTGAACTGTGCCTCGTAAAATAAAATTATCTTTGTTTTCTCTGAAGCTTTAGATTGATTTAGAAATTTTCAGGTGTTTCGCTGGTTTCAATGATAGTGCGGGATTGCATTGGATGGCTGATAATCTAATTTTGTCTTTTTTCCATGTGCAGATTGCTGCTTCTCAATGTTTTGGTAAGATCTGTGATTAACCACACGAACAATTCAGCATTCTAATCTCTTTTTTCTTTTTTTGTGCCCTTCTTTTACAGTTCTATTAGTTATAATGATAAATGTTGCTTCGGTTATGTTTAAATGTTTGCTTATAACTACATCCAAAGTTTCCAAAACGCCTGTCTCTTGATTCTTTAAATTACTAGTTCTCTGTGAAGACCATGTTGCAAGTTTCCATAGCCAACTAGTGTTTTCTTCGTAATTTTATCTGAAAATCAACAATTTACGTAGAAATGAAACCGAAATGGAAAAGATTCTACCGCTTAATGGTGAGGAAATGAGGAATTGAGTGATTGCCCGCATTTTCTATTGTTGTATTTTAGATTTAGAAACAGTAGGGAAGATGATTGTGAACATAATTATCATCAGATGATTGATAACTCTTAAAATTTCAATGTGGTAGTGGCCCATGTTCTTCATACTTACTACGCAAACGTGCACTTTACAACGACATGTCAAGGTGATCCTCTGTTCTTGATTGTTGATTTTTCGCAACAAAAGCAAAACCTGATACGAGGTCTCAACGTCTATGTTTTTGTAGGTATGTCTGCTGCGCTGGCTTTTGTCCATGTAGTGGGAGCTGTGGAGAAAAAAACTGCCCTGAATTTTGTCTTTGCACTGAGGTATGTAACATTAGTCTGATCTTATCGATCTTCGCTCGCATCATTCGGAATTTAAGAGCTGATCATTGTATGTGCAGGTCTTCTGTTGCTTTTCTAATTCAGTTGCTTCAACACGTTTTCTACTGCAAGATGAGTTCAACATACAGACCACAAAATGTGACAATTGCATCATAGTACTCTACTTCTCTCTTTTCACTCACAACTATGTCTTGAATGTTGATCTGAGTAAAACTGTTGGTTGGAGCAAAAACAACCACGTACGTACGCTGTTTAACGATGTCTTTTCTCTGGCAGGGCTTTATGTTTTGCCTGCAGCAATTGGCATGTATTTGCTCTATAGTTGCTTGCATAACTGGAATTGACGATCTTGAGGAGCTTGCAATGTTGTTGAACCGCTTGGCTGATTTGGTGTTCTGCACGTAAGCACTTTAACTGCAAACTTTTTTTTCACCGTCATGTTGTAGAGTTTTGAGGGAGTCTAGACAAAAATTAGATCCAATTTAAATAAGTCCATGTACAATTATGATATCATATCTTAACTCAAAATTTTAAACAATGAATTAGGAATCCTATCTTTGACATCTCCTTCTCACAAGTGAATCTAACCATATAGGACTAACTCTCCCTTAACTCAATAACTTATATGAAGTTATTTGAGTCATTTCATGAATCACCCATTTATTTGACCTAAATCAATGAGCTTCTATTTATCAGACTTCGTCGACCTAACTCTGATACCAATAAATGATTTTGAGAGGACTTAGGAAGAAAATGAACCTAATTCAAGTGAACTCGTATACTATCAGAACATCATATCTCAAAATCTTAAAACAATAAATTATAGATCATATCTTTATATATAATTCACTTCATCTTTATCTTTCTTTCTGGACGAATAATTACTTCACACATGAACTTCAAATAACTACAAGTGTTTAAAATCCCTTAAAACTTACTAATAATTCGTTTTGTTCTGTTTTTTTGTAGGGTTTGCGCTTGTATTCAGGTATGCAACACTATCTTTATTAACATAATCAAAGACAACTTAAATCATGTTTTAAACACTTAGAAATTATAGGATAAATATAATTTTGTACACTTTAATAAAGATACTTATATTAGAAAATGTGATTGTTATTATTTTTTTATTTTTATAGAATCAGATTTTTAGAATATCAAATCAAATTCTTACTTATTTAATTCAGATTGTAAATAATGTAAACTTAATCTCTTATAAATTATTTATATATAGAGTTAATAAATGAAAATAACCAGTGTTCTATATAATAATTATTGGATTTATTGATACGACCATGTGCATAAAATATAATTATAAAATAAAAACTAATTAATTATACAATTAGTACAGAAAATTCCAAGAGAACAATCATATGATAATTAAGCCTTGACATGATTGTGTATACATACAAATACAGACACAGCACAAGCTTGAAATGGACAAAAGAGACGGTAAATTGGAGCCACAACCTGTAATGGGAGTGCCTCCGGTTCAACAAATGTCGCGTCTTGCACAGCCACCTCCTCCGCCGGCGCCGTTAGCATATGCCTCCCATCCACCACCACCACCACCACCTTATGCACAGTACCCTCCTGGTCAACCTCAGGGTTATTACCCTCCTCCTGGATACCCTCCACACGGCTATCCACAGCCGTATATGTACCCACCTCCACAGGGCTATCCACAAACTCAACCGTACCCTCCTCCAACGGAATATTCCAAGTCATCTGTAACTGAAAGCACTGAGCAGGACAAACATAGAAAAGATTCCACGTGATTTGAAGTTCTTGATCTCAGCTTTTGTTGATGATAATATAATGTAGCCTTGTGTTTCTAAGGAAAAAGAATAAATTGAAATGTCCTAGTAGTATACAGCAGTGTAACGAATACCGTGCTGGATAAAGTTTTGATACAGTATTATATTGGTTACTATTTTGAATAATTTTTTAAATTTATGAAATAGTTTCTAATTTTTTTTAAATTATAGAATAGTCCATTGTTATATTGTAAAATTGTACTGTATATTTTTAACCCTATGGTTCTGTCAATTTCTGACTGAACTGCACGTTGCCATTTGGATCCATGAATCGATTGTCTCACGTAAGAGTGTCGACGTGAAGTTCCTGCAAAACAAAGAAGGCACGTCGGGGGTTATGTCCCGATGAGCCCCTCCGACGCTCAAGTAAGTCTTTTGGTGAAGGTGAGATCGCTGTAAGCAAGGAGAAACTAGG
>JAOSBM010000004.1:2685202-2699852 GCA_027568955.1 Erythroxylum tenue
TCGAAGTGGTGAAGTCTGAAAAAGCAAAATCACACTACCATTGTTACAAATTTGCTCTCAATTGATACTAGCTTGTTTTAAATTGTATTGAGCTTCAATTCTTCATATTTATCTTGTTATTATTATGAGTTGAGTGATTGGTAGAAAATCACTTGCAAAGTAAGATTTGTGCCGGAAAACAAATCGATTGTAAGGGTTACTTGAGTCGGAATTGAAGAAGTGTTGTAAAAGTTCACACTAAACTAAAAAGTATATAGTAAAGTGGTTTGCCAAATCCTAAGTGGGAGCTTAGGTAGAGGACGTAGTTCTTAGCACCGAACCTCTATAAAAACAGTGTTTGTTTTTCTTCCCTACTCTTTATATCTAATTTTGTTTAAATTTTTTGAGTGTACTAACTTCTGATTTTTTGTAGAGCTTTACGAAAAAGGTTAAAGATCTATTCAACCCCCCTTCTAGATCGTTTACAGTAAACATTTGTCTCAAACTTTTCTTAATCATAATAAAATACTAAAGTGATAAGAAATTAGATGCAAATCTTGTAATAGCATGAAGACACAAATTCCTGCCATTTGTGAAATTTTTTCTCATTAATTTCATGACCATATACGATTTAGATTAATTTGGTAACCTTTTTTACTTTCTGTACAATCTCATCAATAATAGGTAAATATCTAGTATCTTCTATATTTTCTAACATCAAATCAATGCAATGTGCATCATAAGGAGCCTAATAAAAAGAATTATACCTACTTTGAAATCTTCTTCTATTTATTTTATAGGTGGAATCATTGTTAGTAATGAATTGAACAATATTTTGTAGCCCAACTTCATCAAATGTCTAAAATAGAGTATCAACATTCCTAACAAGGTCAGAAGCATCAATAGACTTCAAAAACATTGTCCACTTTGCAAAACAAATGAAAAAAATTAATAATATGTTATTGTCTTATATTTGTCCAACCATCACACATAATTGAACATCCAAAGTAGCCCAAGTCATTCTTCTTTCATCATTATCTTTTTATTTCATAAACAATGCTACTCATAATTTTACCTTTGTAGTCATCAATTGAAGGAACTTTGTATCCTAGATCTTAAGAGGCAACATTATCTACCATAATCTGATAATAATGAGACTGGGTAGCATTGAAATGTTATTGACATATCCACATTATGAGTTGCTTCTCGTAAAACACTACAGATTGTAGGCTGAGCTCCAGGAGTTGTTCATGGTTCAAAAAATTATACACATCTCTTTTTCTTTTCCTAATATCAGGTGCAACATTCCCTTCTTATTGGATAGGAATACCACCACGTTCAACATTCCCACTATCATCCTAACTACCAACAGAAGAACTTCTACTGCCAATTTCGTAATTCAATTTTTTCTTTCTAACTTTCTCATACTGATACTCTTCCAGTAAAGTCTTCATTTACTATTTCATCATGACTTACTTTTTTACAAGGCTCTACATCACCTTTGACGTTAACCAAATGTTTATTTAATCTAGTGATTCCTCCACCTTTCAAATGTTTGTTACAAAATAAAGAAATGATATAGTTCTTCATTTCCAGAACCAATCCAGTATGATCCCAAGTTAGATTACTGAATCTTTTTAAAGAGGTTGAACTATCAGGCCTATTTAAACTTCCTTATATTTATTTGTAAAAATAAGTGAAGACATATATCAAAATTAACTTAATAACTTCAAAAATGTAGGAAAGAATAATATTGAAGCTTCAAATAGTTATAAAATTTTTATTGTTGAAATAGATAACAATTCTTGAAGAAGGGATAATCATAATTTTTTAAAATCAAAATAATATTGATAAATTTTTCTCAATTCTCAACCTTAAACAAAGATAATTGTAACCAATAAAATAGACACACATATATATCTGATTTAGATTATAAAAAAATTAGGATAACATTTTCAGCTTACAAGAAAAGAACTGAATCATTTTTAGCTGCACAAGTAGTGCGTGGACTAACGATGATGTTTGAAATACTCGCTACATTACAAATCGGGTTCCCTGTAATTTGGTTTACACGAAAATATGGACAAGTCAATGACAGTTAGATAACGTCTTTAATAATTATATATCCATCCTTTTTCGTTTGGAAAAAAAAAGAAATGAGTCTATTTTAGCTGTACAAGTAGTGCGTGGACTAATGATGATGTTTAAGATACTCGCTACATTACAATCGGGTTCCTGTAATTTGGTTTACATGAACATATGGACAAGTCAATGGCAGTTAGATAAGGTCTTTAATAATTATATATCAAGCGTGGTATTATAATATCTTTATATGTTTTTATTTTGTCAGGGACATAATAGGAATAGTATTTCGATTATCATCTGTTAGAATAATTGACAATAGAAAGATACTCTCGGCTTTGTAATATATACGATCTACTCGTTATAGTTAACGAGCATAAATAGTCTGGTAATGAACCTTATTTAGGGCCCGTTTAGTTGAGCTTTTCTTAGTTGAGCTTTTATTAGTAGAGCTTTTCTCAGTAGAATTTTTCTGAAAAGAACTTTTTTTAAAAGCCAGTTAACTGTTTGGTTGTCAATTAAAAAAATAGCTTTTTTAAAAAAAGAGCTTTATATAATAGAATATTTGGCAACATAAAAATAAAAAGCACTTTTATTAATTTTAACTATATTTTATTTTATAATAAAATTATTTATACTAACTAATTTTTTTTAGTTCATATTCACCCCATTTTTTTGGTCAACCGAACAACCACATCTTCAGAGAAGCGCCAAAGCAACAAATTAAACAATCAAAAACAAAGCCAGCCATTTTGGACCAGATGTATGTAACTCCCAGCAACCAAACCCAAAAAAAAAAGACACAAACAAAAGACTATTTGATGAAGAGGAAGAGAAGTTACTTTGGATTTTGGCAACCGAGCTTCTAGAAAACACCGTAACACCACTGGTTAACACCGTACAAAGTCTTTAACACTTCTCTCCACAAATTGCCCATCTCTGATAACTTCTTAAGAACCCCACCTTCTTTCAATCAAGCAGCAACAAGAACAACTAAATACAGAATAGTACTGAAAAAAAAGGAAGCGCTACTCCAAGTCAAGAAAGACTCTGCACATTTCCACACGTTAACTTCCACGGCACGATCCTCTCCCCACCTGCTTCGTCCTCAGACCGCCGCTTCTCTTCCTCTCCAGATCCAAGTTTCCAGCCGCCAACGTCCTCCTTCGGCAACCCATCACCACCACATCCCACCTAACTTACATAAAAAGAAGTATTCATTCTGCTGCTGATAAGTTTCTAATTTCATTTTGGTCATTTGTTTTTAGATGCGTCTCGGTTTGATCTTTTCCCCAATACTGCTTCATGCAAGTGCTACTTCTTTCACGATTTGGGGAAGCTCCATGGAGATTCCTCTCAAAGTAGATTTAACGATGTTCTTCGCCGTCGTTTTCTCAGACAAGGTCTCCCTCTTTATCTTCTTGTTGTGTTCTCTGCCTTTTCATTCTTACTGTTGGTGGGAGTATCGACGCAATGTTGCGAGAGAAGATGAGTCGGGTGTGAGTGAATAAAGAAGAAAACCAGATAAACGAAAAGACGTAAAATTTGTTATATGCGTATGTGACGCAAATTCATCTACCCGAAGAAGCTGAAATTTGGGCATTTCTAAAAAGCTCCAAATTTTAGCTTCTAAAAAAGCTGTATTTTAGTTTTTAAAAAAGCTAGTGCTTTTGAAGTTTTCAGCCAAACATTCATTTTTTCTTTAAAATAATTTTTGCGGTGAAAAAAAGTACTTTTGAAGGTTTCAAAAGCTGAACCAAACAGGGGCTTATACAGAATTGATTTGAAGTGAGCGAGACTGAAAAGAAACAAGCTCCACATAGGCAGATATGTCTAAGATAAGTTACTCTTCTTTCTTTCTGCTTTAGAATTTTTCCAAGTTTCTCGTCACACTCTTTTTTTTTTAATTTTAAAGAAATTAAATTGTTCAAACAATAAGTCTACACTGTACAATCCTTTCTAAAGGAAAAACAAACAAACAAATCGGTGCAAACATCGAATCCTCTGCAATTAACAGCCCAAAATTAACTACTATACTCTAAATATGTCATCGCCGTCTCATTTCCATGCTTATAGCCTCATGCTTTCCAGTAACAATGAGAGCCTCATGAATCACATTAACTATACTGTCAGCTAACTCATACTTATGCCGCTCCTGGTGCTTATAAAGCCTGCGGTTTCTCTCCCTCCACAAGTGATAAATCACCAATTGAAAAAGCCGTCCGAAGTATGACACTATCAGGCCTCCCGGTTCGAGTTCCCCAAATAAGATCAGCAAACACCTCCGTCCACACATAGGAGGAATGAGTTCTGCCAAGCAAATGCAAAATACGACTCCAAACCACCTCAGAATACTTACATTCAAAAAACAAGTGGTCTTGACTCTCCTCAGCTATGGTACACAACACACAAATGGGGTCGAAACCACCAAACCATCGATCTTTCGTTCTCAGTCTGTTTTTAATAACCAACCACAATAGAAAGGCCGCTTACACAACACACAAGTGGGGTCGAAACCACCAAACCATCGATCTTTCGTTCTCAGTCTGTTTTTAATAACCAACCACAATAGAAAGGCCGCTCTAGGACTTACAACTTTCCGCCACACCAGATCTGCCCAATTGACCTCCTCCTGCATCGCTCGACCAAGTCGATGGGCTGATTGAGTCGTGAATACCCCATTAGGATTGACAGTCCACATCGGCTGGTCCTGTGCTGAACAGAGTATCACATTGTTAAGGTAGCTATTAAGAGTATGACCATACCTGCAATTTAGCGAGAGAGCCCTCCACCGAACAACCCAAGCCACTGTTGCCTCCTTAGGAAGGCGGTTTCGGAACATAGACAGGTCATTTCTCAACCATAGAGGGCTGAGGCGATTCCAGTTATCAAACCAAAAATTGACTGCCTCCCCACTCCCAATTTTCCATCTTATAAAAGGAAAGATCAACTCTCTTACCTGCAACAAGTTTTTGAAAATCCAAGTTTGATCAGACCTCAACTGAATATGCCAAAAACTTTGTCCGTTGAGTCGATAAATTTGCACCCATTTGACCCACAAGGCTTCTTTATCCACAAATAACCGCCAAATACGCTTCATCAACAATACTCGTTGCATCTGAGTGATTGAAATGATACCCAAACCCCCTAGTTTCTTAGGCACCACAATCTCACTCCATTTAACTTTAGCCCCTTTACAGCTACCATGTTTGCCTGTCCATAAAAAGGCTTTCAATATCCTTTCCATTTCTTTGATAACCTGCTTCGGAATAGCTAGATGCGCAACCCAGTGTACGTGCATGCTGTTCAGAACTGACACAATCAAGGTAGCTCTCGCAGCAAAAGAAAGAAACCGGTTTTGCTAGGCATTAATAAGATTTTCAGTCTTTCCAGCAAAGGAAGGAAATCAAAATACTTAGGCTTACCCGATGTGATCGAAACTCCTAAGTATCTGAACGGAGGGACTTGAAGGGACAGCCTCGCTAACCTGCTCAGGTGCTCTCTGTTTCCAACATCAGAGGAGATAAACATACCACTCTTCTGTACATTAATTACCATACTCGACCACCGAGAAAATAGCTCCATCAAGTTTAACATCTTGGCAATCACCTGAGGATCAGCCTGACACAACAAAATCACATCATCCGCATATAAAAGATGCGACAAACACAATTCTCTACAATGATAATGGTATTGAAATAACCCATTGCATTGGACCATCTTGTGTAGTAACCGAGAAAGACCCTCCATAGCCAAAGTGAACAAATACGGGGAGAGAGGATCCCCTTGCCGGATCCCTCTCCGAATTTTAACAGGTTTCGTCGGAATACCATTAATCAATACACTCAGAGATGGAGTTTGTATACACTGATATATCCACTGGAAAAACCATGGCGGTAATCCAATCCCATTCATGCAATCCCTCAGGTAACTCCACCCAATCGTATCATATGCTTTATAAAGATCTATCTTCATAGCATAGCTATTTTCCTTCTTCCCATAATTATATTCACCCAGTAATTCTTGCAGAAGTAAAATATTATCCCCAATGTTTCACGAAGGAAGGAAAGCCCCTTGAACATGACTAACAACTTCAGACAACACTCCCTTCAAGCGCTCCACCAATAAAGAAGCAATCACCTTATACACCGTAGTGTAACACGATATTGGGCGATAATTGGTAACTCTCTCCGGTCTCTCCTTTTTGGGAATAAGATATATATATGTGTGATTAATCTCTTGCAATAGTTTCCCAGATGAAAAAAAACTCCAGGACCGCATCTGTGAACAACTGACCCGTAATATTCTAGGTTTGTTGGAAAAATCCGGCTAAAAACCCATCTGATCCTGGTGCTTTGGAGCTATGAAGCCGAAATATAGCCTCCTTCACTTGTTGAGCAGAAAAAGGAGCAAGTAGCCTTTCCATTCTTCCCTGAGTAGAAGTAAACTGCAGCATATCCCGGACACCAAAACCATGCCCCGAATCAACACTAGAACCCATAAGTTGGACAAAGAACTCCCTAACCTGCGATGAAATTGCTTCATGCCCTCTCCTCACTTGACCTGTATCATCCATCAGCTCCGTAATAGTGCTAACATTACGCTGGACCAAAATGGCCGCATGAAAAAACTTGGTGTTACTATCTCCCTCCTTGAGCCACGTTTGTCTAGCCTTTTGCTGGGCAATCGCTTGATTCAACTGAAAGGCCTCCTGGTACTTATGCATGCTATCAGTCTCAATAGCTCTGAGGCGTTCATCCTGAGGATCCCTATAACACTGTCTCTGAATGGCAGCCAGCTGTCTACCCAACTCGTGAGAGTTTCGGTTCCGCTGTTTACAAAACTCCTTAATAGCTTGCTTTGCCAACCTCAATTTCTGCATCAGCTGGAACACTTTATACCCCTGAATTTCTGTCTGCCAAACCTGCTCGAGCATTGCCATAAAACCCTCCACCCGTAGCAAGCCATATAGCCGCTCAACACTCGGGTTCTGGATGATTATCGGCATGTGATCAGATAAACCTGGTTCCCCAAACACTGCCAAATCACTCGGGAACTCGCTGAGCCAATGTTGGTTGACCAATGCCCGATCCAATTTTTTTCCGAATGAACATGTTGCCTTTTTGTTTATTCTCCCAAGTAAACCAACGACCACTGCCTCTAAGATCAACAAGGTTAGTATACAGAAAAAGGCGCTGAAGCTCCCCTCCTGCTCCACCATGAAAGTTCACCCCGCCCTTAACCTCCATCGCATTATGAGAACAGTTGAAGTCTCCTGCCACCAACCACAACCCTTGGATCCCCACCTGAATTTCTTGCAACTCTCTCCATAAGTCGGCTCGTTGAAAGGCAAAATTGGAGGCATAGACCAAGGTGACCATAATAAGACCCTGATCGTGAATCCTACATTGCAAATGAATAAACTGATCACCCATTTTTATTACCTGCACATCCACTTTGTTCACATTATACCAGTATAACACTCTCCCATTATAGTGAAAAGCATGATTGGAAATGAAACTCCATTGGGGCCCAAAAAAATTCCAACTCTTTGCGATCGGCGGTGGCTTTGATTTCAGTCTCTAGAAGTCCTACCAAAATAGGTTGAGTCTCCACTACAAGCTGCTTAACCATCAGCTTCTTTAAGGGGTCATTCAAACCCCTAGTATTCCAAATGAGAAACGTCATATTAAAAAAGACACTCCGGGGACATCACCCCTTTGTGCTTTTCTTCTTTGCTTTCTTCTTAACAGTAGTCTTCTTAACAGTCCCACCCGAATCCTGAGAGATCTCCCTAGCTTCCGTGACTGTACCATCCTCTGTCCCAATACTCAAGTTGGGATCTGCTAAAACAGGAGTTGCCTCACCTATCGACTGATTTACCTCCACACCTCCATTGCCCCCATCTGGTCCTTTCTGAAGTGTTACTTTGTCAGAGTCAACTAAGCTTTGCCTAGGTGATGTCATGGGCTTCGCCATATCACCCTCTCCGGCCAACACTGCCTTGCAAACCTGTCCAGTACTAAGTTCCTCCCTCTCTGTAGGCAGCACCTCCTCCAAACCCCCTTCTTGGCGAAGACTCCCCTGATTTACCTACCGACCCTGGCCTTGTCTGCTACCATTTTCAATCACCAACTCCACATACCAACCTGTCTGAAACACTTTGCCCGTAGCCACCCATTTCTTACCTACCACATTAGGCTTCCATGGATACGACACAGCAATACAATCACACACTAGCTCCCCGTGTTCTCCAAGTCTATTAATAGACAAACTATCAGGCAACATAGCATTCTTCAGAACCTTAATACAGATCTTTGCGTATCCAATCCTATCTATAGCAACTGTCTGTGCATCCATACAAAAGGGTTTACCTAGACCACTAGCGAGATAACTCAATCATTCCACCGTCCAGTACTCCATAGGTAACCCATGAAATTGAACCCATAACGATAGGACTTCAACGGGGCCCCTATCCAGACCCAAACTCGGCCTCCATTATTGTAAAAACAGAGGCTGGTAACCAACATGCCAGGGACCCAATTCCAAGATCTCCCCAATGTTAGAATTTGAAGAGAACTTGAACAAAATAGACCCATCCTCTATGAGCATTGCTTTCTCAAAGCTACGGATTCCCCACTTACCTTTTGCCCAAGAGTTAACCATCGGGAACGCAACTCTTTTGGACAAGAAAAATCCCACCAGTGCATGCAACCAAGCATGAGCTCCGGCCTGTAACAACTCCGCCAGAGGGGACACAACGTCGTCCTAAAGAACGTTCGGGTAATAATGGAGTTTACCGAAATGTTTTGGAGGTCCTACCTTGTCACACCATGCTCCACCCCCACTCTGACATAGCGCACTCTTGCCGCCACGCTCTCGTTCAATCGACCCCGGTGGACTACGGGGAACCGTCATCGTTGATAGAGGAGGGAAAGGGCCCAGCGACGTAGACGAATCACCCATGGCAAGGGTGAACGTCGACGGTCCAGATAAGGACCCTGGAAAAGTCGGACCTGCCCTAGGTGTTGGTCAAAACCGAAGGCTAGCAAAGGAAAAGGAGGGGTAGAAAAGGAAAAGACAAATAGGCGGGAAAAGAGCTGAAGAGAGATGACAGAGCATTCAATGAAGAGAGAGGATACCACTCAAAACGACAACCTCTTCTCGTCACACTCTTTTACATGTATTGATGATCAAGTTTTGGTGGCTACATATCCTTGAGTCAAACGACAACCTCTTCTGCGTTAATTAGCTCTTCTGATATATCACTAATATGTTTTTGTCTATTTTTCCAAAATTTTCCTGATCTTGGAAGGTGACAAAAAGTATGGGATTTCTTCCCTCACACCTATTAGATGATCCAATCTTCTTGCCGTCAATTTTTCTATACCTACACCTAAAACTAAGTAATATAGACTGGTTCTATGTCTCTAAGCTTATTCAATTCCGTTGGAACTACATCTGCTGCCTTTTGAGGGTTACGTTACCATCTTAATCTAATTTAGGCATTTATGACCCTGTAAAAGACAAAGACATGTCTGACATGAACGAGATCGTCACTCATATAGAGAACAAGTGCAATCACCTACCTTTGATGCCATCAAATCAAGAAGACAAAGTCATGTCTGACATGAACGGGATCATCACTCATATAGAGAACGTGCTCAGTCACCTACCTTCGACGCCATCATATCGAATTTTACTAAGAGTGCCTAATCATCTGCGAAGAGTTAAGAAAGAAGCTTATGAACCTGACATAATTTCAATAGGCCCATACCACCAAGGAAAAGATCATTTAGCTGCCATGGAAGAACACAAGTTTTGTTTTCTCAAACTTCTCCTTCAACGACGAGACGGGAGTAACATTGCAAAGTATGTTGAGGCTCTCAGCAAATTAAACAAAAGAGCTAAGAATAGTTATGAGGAATGATTTTTAGAAGAAAGACGGGAGCGATTTTTAGAAGAAACACGGCTTGACGACTTCTTGGAAACAATGCTGATTGATGCGTGCTTTATTGTGGAGCTGATTCGTAAGGGTGTAGCAGAAAACGTGAGCACTGAAGATGATGACCCCATTTTCAGATCGGAAATGACTTTATATTCACTGAAACATGACCTACTTTTAGTTGAGAATCAGCTTCCGTTCTTCATATTATAAGAGTTGTTTGATATGACTTTATTACGAAACGAAGAGAGCAACCTTGTGGACATGATCTTCCAGTTCTTCAAGATACTTCCGGGCTCGGGCTACTAACGAAGAGTAGAACATAATTTGCCAAAATTTCCAGTCCGTCATTTGTTGGGGATAATGCATGACAATTGGCTTCCTTCTCCGCAAGGAGTGAAGACTTACTTGAACATGACAGACCAGGAAAAACAAAGAACCAATGATGCAAAAGCTCACATACAATGTGCCACAGAGCTCCATGAAGCAGGAATCAAGTTCAAAAGGTCAAAGGTAGAGGGATGCAGTATATTCGATATAAAATTTGCAAAAGGGGTCTTGGAAATTCCGAAGTTGACAATTGAGGATAGAACATAGTCTCTGCTAAGAAATCTAATTGCTTATGAGCAATTCTGGAAAGACGATATATATCATGCCATTGACTATATTATGTTCATGGATTGCCTCGTAAACTCTAATAAGGATGTGGAATTGCTCTGCCACAGTGGAATTATCAACAATTGGTTGGGAGATGATGAAGTGGTAGCAAGTATGTTCAATAGACTTCTTGACAATGTTAGGCTTTATCATGAAAGATCATTCTACTCAGAAATATATGTAAAGGTGAACAAGTATTATGGTAGGGAATGGAATGTATGGAAGGAAAAATTGAGACATGACTACTTCAACGGTCAGTGGGTATTAATATCATTTTTAGCTGATGTCTTCTTGCTGCTCCTCACAGTTCTGCAAACCGTGTATTCGGTCCTTTCCTTTCATCGGTCATGACAATCCAATCCAAATTCTCTTTTCTTGTTTGGTTATGGGCTATATGCCAAGTTGTTTGTATGCTACTAGTGTGATCGAAGCTTGGTTTGTAGTTTTCAAGTACTCTTAGTCATTGTCTAATTTCATATGAATGCCGAGGTTTTTGCTTGTTATCCAAAACTTACGATTGGCAATGTGATATTCACATGGTGATAGGGAATGAGCTTTCTTAAAGCATATTATCATGACTACCTTGCAAGATTACTATTAAAGAAAGACCGGATAGTAAGATAGCTCTATTAATGATAACTTTATTATATAAAGATCATGATACCTTTGACTCTTCCTCCTCGAAAAAGTAAAGTTGGAACGAGTCAATGTCATTCATCTTATTTAGTGATATGTTCTTTTTTATATATTAAAATTGAGCAAAGATATTAATGAGGAAGAACTATATGCATAATATGGACAAGTTCCTTAATTATTATATCTCCATCCATAATAAATCATTTTTTGAAGAAAAACAGACTCCGTCTTTGGTGACGCTTATCATCGCTGGCAGGCTTATGTTAACATCAATATCTGAACATAGGAAAAAACTAATTAATAATGTAAAAATCATTATAAAGTGGATGTCCCTAAACTTACAAGAACTATATGCATAATACCGACAAGCCAATGGTGATTTGGTACGATCTTTAATCATTATGTATTCATCCTTAGTAAGTAAAAGGACTTGGACGAAGTCATTAGTACGAACTAGCAATTTTTTAATATAAGTGACTGGATTAATGGGAAATGTGCTTGTGCACAGTAGCGCTAGCTGAGCTTTGCTGCATCTTGACAGGGTTAAAGCTTGTTCGGTAATTGGGATTTACCGAAGTAATTCTTGAAACTAAGCTTGTTAATTTTATTTGTTAAGGTGAGATGGAAACTAAGCTTCTTCCAAGGGGTAAGCTATAGTATTTTTTAACTTATTTGGTGTTACATATGCAAGTTTTAGAATTAATTTTGTATTTTGGGTTAGAAACTAAAAGGTTAGTGAAAACACCATAAAATAAAAGGCATAAAACAAAGCTATCTATATCATCTTTGTGAAGAGAGACTTGAGAGACCTTTAAAAGGTATAGATGAGCTTGTACTTTACCTCTTGAAGCTCTATAATCCTGGAAACTTATTGAAAATCCAAAAGTGTTAATTGTTTCGTAAACTTTCTGTAAACTTTTTTGGCACGAATAAAATAAAACCAAGCAAAACCAAAATAATAAAAATACAAAAAATTTGGTAACGCAGTTCAACACACCTTGCCTACGTCTACAGGTCCTCACCCAGCTTAATCACTTTCACCGAAGTGCAATAGTTTTACCCAATGCTTTATTGAGTCGACACCACTCAACCCTTGACACTATCTCTCAACCTCACTTCCCGTGAAAGAATTACAAACCCAATAACACGACCGACTCATTTTAACCTCGTCAGAGGATTTTTCTAACTATTTTCACTCAAAATAGTAATAAATAAAAATAGCTTAATCACTTAATCAACTGAGAATTGAACAACAATATACTTGAGACAAAAGAAGACTTCCCTATGGGTTTATCTCTGACAAACTCATTTATTCGTATATATTTTCATATCAGTTGGATGAGTTTTTGTCAATAAAATTGATATTTATAGCTTTATTTGATTATTATTTGAATTATTGTGCCTTGCATTTAATTTGTGTTTATAGGGACAAAAATTGTTGCATTTTGGTTTAACTGTGATAAATTAATTTTTAGACAATTGATGCTACATTAATTGTAATTTTTTTATTGTAGGTTATTTGAAAAAATTAAAGTTCAAAATATTAAGAAGTATGTGATCAAGACATTGAAGAAAAGCAATCTACGTAGAAGACAAAATGTGAGGCATGCATGTGCTAAAGAACCAAAACAGAAACGACAACACATGGTGGCTAATTGTATGAGTGCGTGGACCAAGAAGGGAGGAATTTATTTGTCACATCAGTAGACAAAGAAGGCGACAAAAGGAAGTGTGCTTGTAGGTAGTATGGGGCATGGACCAAGAGGCAGCAAGGAAAAAATCGAAAAGTAGCACAAGTTGAAGTTCTGCTTGGTTTTTATGCAAGTCAAAGGCTGGCAGAAACTGTAAAAAATGTGAATAGCTGGAGGCGTAGGCGGGACCTGCGTGTAGACCAAAATGTTGGAGTGGTATGTGTGAATGGAATGGAGGCAACAAGCTTGTGGGGGTTGTTGCATGTGAGTGGCCTGAGTGGAGGTATGGAGAGTGAAATGATTAAATGTGGGGTGTTGTTGTGCTGTACAGTGAAGACGAGGGTGTGTGAGTAGGGAGATAAATAGAATATATCACAAGCCAAAATAAGGGGCCTGGACGTTTTTGCTGAGTGTACTGTGCGTGAAGGGCTTTGGGAGTGGTAGCTGGTTTAGGTGGTTTTTGTGTGATTTGCGTGAAACATAAAAAAAAGAAAAACAAGAGCAAACCAGGCAGCTGTGCGTGGATCTAGGAGCTGGCATAGAAGGGTTGGAGGTGCTGCGTTGATTGAACCCAAGTTTGCTATATTATTTATTGACATTTTCATAGTTTTTGTTATACTTTTCGGCTCCTTTTGATGGATATTGTGCTGAATTTGACCCAAGAGTACTTGTCTTGAATTAATGTGATTTGAGGGTCAAATTGTCATAATTAATTAACAATGGCACTCCCTTAAATTGTAGGACAATTGATATTACAGTTATTACTTTTCATTGCAGGTCTGAAGGGGAGTAGAGCCAACTCGAGAAGAGTATAACCAAGTGGAACAAAGAGATAGAAGCCATGATGCCGCGGCAAATCACTCCGCGGCGCACCATGAAGGAAAAGCTCGTCACGATGTGAATCAATTATCTCGTCGCGGCGAGTGATCAGAAAGTGCACGTCGCGGCACATTAGAAGAAGACACGTCGTAGCGTATTCCAATTCCCACGTCTTGGCGCATCATCAAACGATAGCACGTCGCGACGTCCATTAATTAACACGTTGCAGTGAGCAAGCCAAGAAGAGCACGTCGCGATATCAATTAATTAACACGCCACGGCGAGCAGTAGGATATCGGACTTAAGTTGGAAAATCGTCTCACTATTTGAGCCCGACTCGCAACCCATCCTATAAAAATCTTGCCAAATTAGGTTAATGGGGGTCGATTTTTAGGAGCAGATAGAGAAAGGAGAGACATGCGAAGAAAGAGCAAGAAGAAAGATTCACGATGTTACCACCCAGGGTTCCCTTCGGGTTCCCTAGGTGGAATTTTTGTATAGATTTTCTCTCTATTTTCACAGCCGACTTCCACCATAGGTAGCTTGGATTTGTTGCGAGTTGTGAGGCTTTCAGTTGCTATGCGTGGCTAGGCATTTCTTTTCTCCTGAAGATGCAGTGATGGCTGGAGTTCAATGAGCTTCAAAGGGGAGTAGCTTAATCTGTAGTTTAACTATGATTTATGAATGCCTAAGTCTAGGATTTGTAACTTGTAGTGAAACTATTTGATTATAGTTTAATCGAATGTTGGACATTTAATGTGTTTTTTGGATTAGTAGTTTACATTGTCACGTTTAACTACATTGTTATGAACAGCTGAGTTAGGGTTTATTGCTTTGTAGT
>JAOSBM010000004.1:2743956-2763379 GCA_027568955.1 Erythroxylum tenue
TAATAGGTCCACTTGGCAAAGTAAGCTTGTCTTGGCGTGTTGCACCTTGATCTCCATTGCCATGGCTTCTTGTATCAATTTCAATGCCCAGAACAAAAGAAGCATCGCCGAGATCTTTCATATCAAAATGAGCTGTCAATATTTGTTTAGTCTCAGAAAGAAAATCCACATCATTATTGGCTAAAAGAATGTCATCAACATATAAGACAAGAATATTGAATTTTCTTTCTAGCATATAAATTTACTATTAACCTTTTATCTTTATTATAGGTGTATAGTTGCTTTCTTTGTTTCATAATTTTACACCTTCCTATCTATATGTCTAACCTCTCTTTTTTTATATAAAGAGTCGAAGTGTTTCCTGACTCGTACCAATAATCAGATAATAACAATTATACCTTAGGTGAGATACTCTAGTTTTGGTTATTTCTCTATTATTAAGTTAATACTATTTAACTAATTATAAGTGCTTTAATCTTTTCTTGTTTCTTTGTTCTTATATATATCTGGTTTTGGACAAGGTTAGAAGGTGGTATTCATATGTATTTAGACTGGTTGGTTAGGGCATCACATGTAACATCCCATCCCCATATTAAGGGTGAGGACCCAAAATTTCAGTACATGGGAGCTCAAAGAGAGGCAAGGAAATGCATTTTCTTGCTCATGCATCATGTCAGCATATATGCACATAAATATTGAATTTTTGCACATAAACAAATGATACAAGCATTCATGGACGACTTCCGGGTATAATTGATGTTAAACGTCATTTTCTTGAAAATGAGAAGTAGAGGGAGTAGAAAGAGTGATCTTGGTATAAATGGTGATAAGGAAAGATTTGGAAACAAAATTGTGAGTGATCTGGAAAATTGTTCACTGAGTGTGCTTCGGTCTGTTAGCCATAACTTTTTCTTAGTTATCCAAACGAGATGATTCTTGATTTGGATTAAACTAGAAACGTATGGATACATTTCTTATGAAGACGTCGAATTTCAATTCTGTCTCTAAGAATCTCAAAAGTTGTCATGAAGTTGAGAACTAGGTGCAGGATGTTGAGAACTGATTGTAAAGTTCGTGTTCTGGCTTCGGGAGAAAATATGGATTAATCTAGGTAGATTTTGGCAAAGTTTCCTTCTGGAGAGTTGTAGATCTTTCTTTTACCTTTCCAACGTTATATAGTATGAAAATTTTGGACATCGGAGTTGGAAGTTATGTTCTTTATAAGTGGAGATGTTCTGGAAAGTGCAAAAGTAAGACAAAGTTCTAAGACGAATTTCTAAGACGAAGTTCTCTAAGACGAAATTCTAAGATGAATTTCTAGGACGAAGTTCTCTAAGAAGAATTTCTAAGACGAATTTCTAAGACGAAGTTCTAAGACAAATTTTTAAGACGAAGTGAAAGTAAGATGATGTGAAAGTAAGATGAAGCAAAACTGAGACGATACAAAAGTCCAGAAATAGCATTGGTCTTCAAGGTCTTCATGAAAGTTGTAGATCTTGTATTCCTCTTTCTAACAGTCCAAAAACAAGATCAATCTGACATTTGTTTTGAAAGTTATGGAAATCGAGCCAAAATAGGTTCATTTTGATTGAGGTCATAAACATGTTTGCTTCTTTTGACCATAACTTCTTCACTAGACCTCCAAATGATCTGATTCTTGAACCATTAGATTAGTAAGACATTGATCTACATCTCCACCAAGAATCATGGCTATCTGAAATGAATGGAGAAAGATTGAGTGAAAAGAGTGGGACGGGTACAATGAGTGTGCTCTTAAGTAATATGGACTGGTGTTATTCCGCTGAACATACTTCGGTATTTTGATGATTTCTAGAGCTCTACTAATCCAAATGAGATGAGTTCTGATTTATGGTAAACTAGAGACATGGAGCTATAAATGGTATGAAGAAATTGGAATCTAATTCAGTCTCTAAGATGTTTAAATTTTAGTTGGAAGTTGTGCATAGTATACTGTTTTGGACAACAACAATCCAAAAATATTTGAAGTATATCTTTTGAATCACTGAACCAAATTGAATGATTTCGGTGGAATTAGAAACTTAAAACAATGGGGGACATTTTCTAGAAGAAAGTGTTATGTAAGAATGTTCAAGACTATTTTTGGCAAGACACTTAAAGTTAAAAGAACATAAGCTTATGAGGAAGGGTGAAATGGACTTTTTGGACTCATTAAGGGCATAATTGGAAGAAGAAGTATTGTCTTGCTTATAAATAAAGGAGAAAACGTGAATGAGAAGATTCTGAAGAAGCAAAATGCGTGGATGAGAAAAGAGATAAGAGAGAGAGACATGAAAAAGAATGAAAGAATAGAAAACAAGCTAGGGTTTTAATTCCTTAGCCTTCAAGAGAGATTTTGAAGTTGTTCAAGAAAGGAAACAAGTAGAGGAAGAGAAGAGCTTCCCTTTTAGCTAAGGATCCCTTTATTTGGTGAAGAATGAAGGTAAAATAATTTTGAAACTTTTGGATTTTTTAAAAGATTCTAGTTTATGGAGTTTAGAAAAAAAGTTTGGGTTTAAATATGCTAGAATCAATTTTTGTGATTTTGCATTGTGGGAGTTTCAATTGAATTCCTATTGGATGAGAATTTAGACATTATGAGATCATATAAGGTTAGAAAAGAGATGATGAGAAATTAAGTTATGATATAGAGTAACCAAGTGTTCTTGAGGTGTGAGCTTATGAAAAGGGTAAAGATTAAAAGGAGAATTTAGAACGATCATATACAAATGAAGTATAAATCTAAGTTCAATTGGAAACACATGAATTATGAAATGGGAATGAGCTTAATATGTGATTTAGAACATATACCTGGGATTGTCATTGAGCATGCATTGTACATAGTCCATTTATACAATTATACATAAATAAATGCTTATGTGTGTGCAATTATTGATGAGTGTGAAATGTGTGTTTTGCATACATGGGTTATGCAGGTCAAGTGTCCACACTCAGGCATTCCCAGAATCTGAAAGCAAATGTTAATTTGGAGCGTACTGTGAGTAGACCGAGATGGTCTCACTTTGTTGTTTGTTATTTGAATTTTGTATTCAGTGACTACTAAACTACTATGTGAATGTGACTGATTGTGTATGTTGGTTTCCGGACAGAAGGTTCGATGAACGTGATGTGTGAATGAGAACATTGAAGTGCTCCTTGTATGTGAATATGATGAAATAAATGCTTTTCAACTTAAATGTTGAATCTCGAACTAAGGCCCGATGACATGTGAAAGTGACTAATTAATCATATGTGATTGATGCACCCCATTCCATGAATGCATGAAACATAAAGGCAGTTGTGACCAGAGTTGCCAGTGAAAAAGAGCTTAAAGCTCGATATAAGAGCCTCAGGCTCAGTTGTGAATGTACTTGATATCCACTAAGGGATATGGGACATTATCTGACCATCCCGATATCCACTAAGGGATATGGGACAGCTGGATATCCACTAAGGGATATGGGCTTGTGAAAAAGGCACTCGGTCACAACAAAGTAACAAATAGAAAGTGAGTCTCATGTGCACTGCATATACATAATATGAATGATTGAGTGTGTTGAATGTGAAGTGTGAAATTGAATGTGAATTGTGAATTATGTGTTGCATGATTGGGGTAAGCCATCGATGATGGTCACTTATTGAGTTCGCAAAACTCACATAAAATTTGCAAATATTTTTCAGGATAAGAATAATACCCCGTTTGGCCAACGGGAGTATACCTACAGCTTTCAAGTGAAGGATAGAGGTCGGGATCAGTTCGCGTCTGCATTGCATGTCTTTAATTTTGTATCAAATTATATATTCCGCAAACTTTTGTATAAATTTGTATTTTCGAAATGACAAAAGTGTTTTGTATTTGTGAAAGGGCCCAAATGGGCATATAGGAATTTTGTAAATTGCAATGTATGATTGAAAAGGCTTATGCCCTCTTTGATTATTGACTCCTGCATGTGTATTTGTGTTTTCAAATAAAAGAAAGAAAAAAAGAATATATTATACTGATTATATATGTGAGTATAAATGATTAAGTGTTTTAGCACGCCACCCTCGCGGGGCAAGAACTCGAATATCACTGTAGATGTCGGGTTCGGGTCGCGTGGGAGTGGGGTGCTACATCACATGTTTTGAATTATGTTACTTAGAATCCATATGATCAACATGCCATTATAAAAACAAACTTTTCTTGAAGTTTTTATCAAATGGTTATATGTCCCTAATGCTTTTACTTGTATGAGTGAAATTCTTAATTATTGACAAGCTATTGTGATTAGTTCAAGTCTTCATTTAAATGCTTATATATGAACGTTGGTTTGAGTATTGTGTGTTTAAGTTTGTGTGTTATAAATGACGCATATATTCATCAAAATCCCTATTGTACACCAAAATGTCATCAAAATACAAAACAACATACTTATAGTGAATGCACACCAAATACCATTAATTAATCTTATAAAAGTGCTTGGTGTATTTGTGATTTCAAATGGCATTACTAACCATTCATAAAGTCCTTTTTTATATTTTGAATGTAGTTTAACACTCACCCCCTCCCTCATCCTAATTTGACAGTATCTAGAATTTAAATTAATTTTCATAAAGATATTAGACCTATAAAACTCATCTAGCATATTATCTAAGTTAAGAATAGGATGGTGATACTTTAATGTTATATTGATTCTAAACCTGCAATTAGTGTGCATTTTCTATTATCCATCTTTCTTATAGAAAAAAAGTATGGTAGATAAGCAATTCCTATATTATTTTATTTTGCATAAAAACTCACTTTTCCTTTGTCTTTTCTCCACTTTTTTTTTGTTTTTAATTTATTTTTTGAGCTCTTAACCTTACTAACATTTTCAAAATATGTTACCTGCTAGCAATTTGATAAGAGGATCTCATTTTTTTTCTGTTTATAATCAAACTTTCGCTAGATATAGAACCTAAAAACTTAGAATATAATTGGTTTGGATAGAACAATGTAAGGCTTATATCACTTGAATACACATCCTACTAATCTAACTTCATCATCACCCCTTACTCAACCATCAAAATTGAATATTTGATTTAATGAAATAATATTAAGTCAATCCAATTTATGAAATTATATAATGTAATTGCCTTAATTCCTAGATTAAAACTAATACATTGTTCTATCCATTGAGGCGTTGAAATTGATGAAATCTTGTTACACAGATGTGACTAAATACTGAAGAAAAATGTGGACAAATCCTTATCTTTATCATCTATTAATTAATTGCATATTGTTTTCATATATGCAACACACATTGGCAATGATTTGGATATTGCCATTGATGCATTCATGACTAGATTGGAAATTTTATTTTATTTATTTATTTATAATAGCATTGATGCTTGAAATAACGGTTTAGATAATGAATTGGAGTTGAATATCTTTTTCTTCATTGTTTCTAATCCTTTCATTTAGAATAAGCATTAGTGTTGTTATTGCATTTCAATAGAAGTAAAGGAGATTATGATAGTCGACTCTAATCATAAGGAAAATGGTGTAATGAAGAACTTGTTTGGAGCACTAATGAAGTATGCTATTTGAACTATATGTCGTAATATAAATTCCATTACATTAGGCCTATCATAACAAAATATTGGTTAAATATTATAAGCATATGTCTTATGGCAAGTTTTGGTTGATTTTAGTATAGAATACAATGATAAAGTTTTTTTTATCCATTTCTATCACTTATGTAAGAAAATTCCCAAGGCAACAAAAAAGTAACAAAATCATTATGTTTATCTCTTTTTGATGTTTATATCGCATGTTCGAAGTGTTCTGCTTTTGTTGGAATATATCACATGCTTTTGTTTACATTATATCGATAATTGATTATAAGAGTTTCAAGTGTTAATGCTTATAGTGAAATTTAGCATTGTATGCAATAGATATAAATAAAAAAATTATTAAACAAGTGTATTATATCAAATACGAAATATTCTTTTTTCATGGGCCCTATTTTGCGTTAAAGAGCGTCGCTCATCCTTCTTCTTTATAGTCTATAGTTGTCCATCCATCCAGGTAAGTCGTCCAACTAATGTCTACTATATGTGTTGCTTTAATAGTACGAGTATTTGTGTTTGGGTTTTGTGTGAATGCAAAGGAGGTCTTGATTTTGTGTTATTGTTTGGAATATTCTTATAATCATTGATAAGTTTTTATGTTCTTCTTTAATAGTCTAAGTATTTATGTTTAGGTTTTGTTTGAACCATTGATAAGTAGATGTATCAATTTCATAATTATTTACTATATGTGGAATTTTTTTGAGATCTTATGGATGATCTAATGCATAATAAACCCCTAAGATGATATATAGGATGGAAACCTATTCCCACGAGTCTTATAGTGAAAATTTTCATGAGTTTAGGAGTCACAGCGAGAACTTTCTTTCTCGATTCATATGGTGTAACAATGCCACGTATCTTAGTGTTTCCTTTTATTCGAACTTAGTATATGAATTTAAATCAAAAAAATTAAAGAAGTAGTAAGGTTACGAAAAATTCACAATGATTTAAGGCATAATAAACCCCTAGGATGGTATATAGGCTGGAAGCCTATCATGCAACTCCTATGAGGCTTATCGGTGAAAAATTCCATGAGCCTCGAAGTCACAGCGAGAACTTACTTTCTCGATTTATATGGTGTAACAATGCCACGCACCTTAGTGTTTCTTTTAATTGGAACTTAGAGTACGAACTTGAATCAAAAAATTAAATAAGTAGTAAGTTGTATGGTTATGAAAAATTCACAATGATTTGAGGCATAATAAACCCCTAGGATGGTATAAAGGTTAGAAACCTATGATAGAGCTCCCATGAGGCTTATCGGTAAAAAATTTCTCGGGCCTAGGAGTCATAAAGAGAACTTGCTTTCTCGATTCATCATGTACCTTAGTGTTTCTTTTAATTCAAACTTAGTGTACAAACTTAAATCAAAAAATTAAAGAAGTGGTAAGTTCTATAGTTAGGAAAATTCACAATGATTTGAGGTATAATAAACCTCTGGGATGGTATATAGACTGGAAACCTGATATGTTATTGATACATTTAATCCTTTACACTTAGTGATTAATGATATGAAAATATTTAAGATACTCATTATAGTTCTTATAAGGTTTTAGGTATAATTCGGATGCAAAGAGCTAAAATGTGTCGAAAGCACTATATTTGAGTCATCTTCTAAGAAATCACACTTACTTATCTTCACGAAGCAAAAAACGAGAAGGATTAGAACAAGAGAAGACAAGATAATACATAAAATGAAGAGTATGAAGAGTGTTGAACCAGCTCACGACCATGCATGATTTCTCATGGTCATAAAATGTAGGTGTCATGGGCGTGACACATTTGTCACACCCATGACTCGTTTTTCTTGTCAGGATCACGAGATCGTGAGCTGTGAGCCTCAACCAAAGTGGCTCACTATGAGACACTTACAGTTCACCCGAACCCTACTTTTTAATATAAAAGAATCGTTTATGTGGCGGCGAAGGGTGTATGAAAGAAGAGGAGTGTTTTTGGTTAGGAGAGCTTCGGAAGCTTTAGGAAAGATGAGAAAAAGGTGCAAACCTCTCAATGGTGAGAGACCCATGGATTTATTATGTTATCCTATGTTTAATGTTTGACTGTTGTGTAAGAATGATTGAATGCTCTATTTGATTATTTTTATGTAAGAACCCATTGCTAGAATCGAATATAATGTGTAATGTTATTTTTTCGTTTCATTTGTAGCGACTAATGGTTCATAATTATTAAGGATAACATAACCTAGATTAAATAATTCGAGCTTATATGATTATTACTTAGATTGATTTATTTTTCTCACTCATAAGGCAACTGTCCGATTAAACTTAGCGAGCGTCTCCTAGGTTATCTGATAGCTAGGGTTAATTAACAAGCTCTTTTTAATTAATCATGACCTAAGGAAAAATGAGGTTAACAGAGTTTGTTTTTAATCTATGACCAATAGTTCAAAGGGAGATGTGAAGACAACAATTCAATGAAATATGTTTAATAAGGTGTAAGCCAAGATCGAACCAAAGAACCGGACTCCTAACGAATTCACCACTTTCATCATTTTTGCATGTTTTCTTTAATTTACTTTTGCTAGTTTAGCATTATTTTATTTTCTTATTAAACCAAAAATCCGCAAAACTTAAACATCAATTATTTTCATTTCATAAACTTTACACATACTCTTTGTGGGATTGACCTAGACTCATAAATGTTACAATAGTAGGTCTAGTTTATTTTGACTAGCGTTATGACACGCTGCCAATTTTGGTGTTGTTGCCAAGGAGTGTGGTGCTTTAATTTTTGTTTGTGAGTTTAATTAGTGTTTTCTATATATTTTTTGTAATTAGTTTATTTTCAGTTATTTCTTAATCATTTCATTTACTGTTTTATGTTTGTGAATTTAAAAAAAAAGGGAAATTTTGACATGGATGGAAGTAACTTCTTTTTATAACTCTTATTCTAAATCCTATAACCAAGCTTAGAATCATCAACCTAACTTTAGTTATGGATGGGACAACCCATAAAATTACTTCCTTAATAATATACAGGATGCACAGCAATTCTCGTACAAACCAGAAGTTTATTATCACGACTCAGGTACATCTCTGGAAGATTTGCGTAATATTATGACTGCTAACAATATTCAACTTCAATAGAGTGTATAGGAGTTCCAGCAGGAAGTAAGGCAATTTTCACAAGATACAGGGTCTAGCGTCCCATTTTTGGAAAACTAAGAAAACTAAGGTACTTCTTTAGAGGAATTAGTTAATGTTTGTGTTGCTAACACTTTGCAATTACAGTAGGAAGAGATGCAATTCCAACAAAAAATAAGTTTTAAGATCCAAAATTTGGCAAGCCAGATGGGTAAGTTAACGAAAGCTCTCAACCGCCTAGTATCATAAGGCGAAGACACACAACTATCTTAACCTAAGGTGTACCCAAGGCACGTTAGCCCATTGACCTTATAGAGTGAAGAGGAGCTTGAGAATCTTGAGTGTAACACTTAAGGAATTGCTTGTGTGGAAGAAGTGGAGGAAGAGCTCGAACCAGAAAAAGTTATATCTTTTAGCTTAGAGGTAAATACTGAGTTTCATTTTTTTGTTCAGAATGACTCTTTACTTTTACCTAACAGGTTAGAGGAATTAAACGAGGAAGAAAAAGGTGAAGAGACATTCAAGATCTTTCTAGAGTACATGGAATTAATAGAGATTAACAATCTGAGGATAGGGAAGATGTTGAATGGGAATAATTATCAACTAAGGCCTTATTCGGAAGAACTTCATATGGAGGAACCGCATGTGCCACCAAAAGATCATAATTTCGCCACATGAGGATAAAACATAGATTTGAGCCAGCAACCCTAAACAAAGGCACCTCTTCAGAGGCAACCCAAGGGAAGTAAATTTCATTTCCTGTACTTTTTCGCAGTAGTTAGAATATGCATGTGTGTTTCTATGTTGGTTTATTTCATGCTTGTTTTAAGTTTTCAATTAAAATGAGAGAGAGAATAAAACAAACAATCAAACATTTGCTCATTTTCTGTTGCTTCTAGGATTATATAGTCATTATTAGAGTGTGAATTGACTAGAGAATTTCATGGCAACTTGAACTTGAGCACGTACTTTTACTTTTGTGATTTGTCGATGTGCATTATCTTTAAAAGAGTAGTAACTAGTGGTAGACAAAGCCGGTGAGATTTTGAGTCTTGTTAGACTGACACATCAATATCAGTCTCATTGTCTTTGTTTATGTATGATCTTCATGACATGTACATCCTAACTTTGCCTTGATTTTCTACCAAATTTTTATCACATATATTAACATGGAAATAACATGGTTAAAAAGTCTAAAGTTTCCTCATGGATATGTTTTAAACTTGGCAAGGTGTGTGGATATAAGGAAGCACAAATTATTTGGGATGAAAAGTCATGATTGTCATGTGTTTATACAAAGGCTAATTCCAATTACATTTTGGGAGTTACTACCGAATAAGGTTGGGAAGCTATAATAGAATTAAGTTTGTTTTTCAAAAGCTTAACACCTTCTGAAATCAAGTTGGTTAAAATGAAAAAACTAGAAAGGAAAATTCTAGTGATCTTGTGCAAATTACAAGGGATTTTTCGTCTAAGCTTTTTTGATTGTATGAAGCATCTACCTATGCATTTAGCACATGAGGCTAAACTTGCTAGTCTAGTTTAATATCGATGGATGTATCCGTTTGAGAGGTAATTATAGTAAATATTTAAACTAGAGTTATAACATGTTTTAATCACATAATTGTATATCAATAGCTATTTGTAATTTAGGTATTTGCATAACTTAGAGAAAAATGTCAAAAACAAAGCTAGAGTTGAAGGTTCGATATGTAAATCTTATTTAGTGGAGGAAGCAAATTCATTTTGTTCACATTATTTTGAGACGCATGTGCACACAAGAGAAAGAAAAGTTCCTCGTAATGACGATGGGGGAGGAATGGGTGATGTTGATGGTAACTTATCAATTTTCACATATCCTGGACGAACATATGGACGATCAACAAGAAGAATGTTAACTAAGGAAGAAAATGAACTGTCAAGAGGGTCAACCTTTCGTCTAGTAAGTTGAAGTTGATTTTCAAATTGATTATTTGGGTTTTCGAAGTTAGTGTTGTTCACAACTAAAATACATAATAATGCCTTTAGATTATACGAGGAGTGGCTAATGCCCAAAAAAAAATAGAATAATATTAATAAAAAAGTTGAAAGACACTTTCCTCGATGGTTTGAGAAATATGTAAGTTTTCACTTACGATTATTGAAATGGTTGAATTATCATATCAAAGTATTCAAATGACGTTATACTATTTAATATGATAATTTTTTATAGGCCTCAAAAAATTCAATTAAGAATAAGTTCATATATGATGTTGCGAAAGGACCTTTGTGAACTCTTAAATCCTATCAAGTGAATTTCGTTAATGGATAGAAATTTTATACAGAATATCATGGTCATAGCGTGGCAACAGTAAATAGTAGGGTTTGCATACAGGGAGAATTGATGGATTACTATGGTAAAATTATTGAGATACTTGAAATTGAGTACCCTGCATTATTAATAAAGCGAAGTGTGATATTTAAGTGTGACTGATTTGATCGAACTCCTAATGTTGGTACAAAAGTGAACAACTGATACAATTTACTTGAAATCAATTAGCAAAGAAGATTTAAACAATTTGAACCTTTTGTATTGGCAATGCATACGATCCAAGTGTATTATATCCCTTTTCCTAGCTTATGATAAGATAAGTCAGATTGGTTGGCTATTTGGAAAGTAAAATCTATAGGTGTTTTTGAATTACATGGATAAGGAGAAAAAAAAGAATTAAAAGTGAAGCGTTTCAGGAAGATGTTTACGAAATAAATGCATATGTTACATATGACGAGAATGAACCTTTGAACGATCCAAAAAATGAATATGTTGAAATTTTTACTACAGAGGATGAGGAGGGCGAGAGATCTGAAGAGGAGCCTGAGTTTGATTCTATTTCTTCATAAAAAGAAGATGATGATGATTTTGATTTACAATTAAATGATTATGATAGCGATTAATTTGAATTTGTAATAAAAATATTATATGAATAAATATATTATTGCAGCAATAATATATTGTTATATATTAAATTTATATTGTTTTATTACTGGAATATTCAATAAAATTTGAATTTCAGGTTAAAAATATGTCATCAAAGAGAAAACAGGATATGATGCGACCAAGGTTAAGGTTACCACGATTTGGAGCCAGTTACTTTCCAAGTGAAGCATCACATTCTACAACTACCACAGATGGAAGAACCTACACCACAATTGTCAACAATCTGTGAGTAAAAATACATGCATGATAACACCATAGGTTTATACTAAAGTTATAGGTTTTAATTTGAAAAAGATATAAAATTGCTTATATATTGGTTAATTCCATCTAAAACATGCTCAAGAAACATGAAATCCAAGTCTAAAGAGAAGATTGATCATAAGGGTTATATATGGAAGAATATCTCTCAAGCGACAAAGGACTTCTATTATCAGGAGTTTGAGGTACAAAAAATATATTCTTTTGAATTTTTTATCTAATTAATTTTATACATTAATTAGATAGTATGCTTTCCATTTTTTCATAAAGGATTTTTTTGGGATTCCAAATTTGACCCAATAATTTATAAAGTACATGTTATAGAGACTTTTTTGGTACGATACACAGGATTGGTGCACGACCTCTTTATATATCTAAAGAAATATGGAGTCATTGGCAGCAGTATTAGACATCACTCGAGGTAATGTCCATTTCAAAGTGCAATTCTGCCAAAAAACGTGGAGGACCTAGGGGAGAGTCTTCCCGTAAACACTGGAGGATTTATTACCCACTAGGAGCATACAGAGAATCGTGTAAGTATCTACACTTCACATTTATATTCTGATTTTTTACTTTGATGTATTTCAATTTAATTTTATGTGTGAACATTGGAATGGAAATATATTTGTATTATGAAGAATGATAATGTTACAAATGTTTGGTGCCATATATGGCTGCATTGTTGAGTTACTTTATTTATTCAATAGGGGGTAAATATAATAAAAATAAAGGAAAATCTGTCAAAATTTTTTAGAATTGTTGTTCACTTATAAGATTTTATTTTGATGCAGGAAAAGTCTATAGGCAAGAAGTCTACACCCTATCAACTCTCTTTACACACCCACACTAAGAAGCATGATGATGTGACCTTCGTTAACACCTGATATAGAGAACTTAATGTATGTGAAATTTATGCTCTAATATTAATTCTTAATAGTTATTCTTTATTAACATAAACATTGCCTCCTAATATAACAAAATACAAGAAAGCATTTAATGACAGTCTCAACACTCTGAAATTGTTGATGAGAGTTAGGCATATCTTGATGCAATGGGTGGTAGGGACCGTCGTGGAAGGATCTTCGACTTAGGTTCATTTGCAAACACATGCTATTCGTAATCCTCCACGTCTAGTACGACTGCATATAATAGGCGGTCCGCATCTAATGAGAGAGTTGTTCAACTTGAGAGCACAATACAGATGCTAGCAACTCAGTTGCAACAGTCAATGGAATATAAAGCCCAGTTCCGTAATTGGTGGATCAATTAAAGGGGAGGGGCAATACCTCATTGCAACATTCAAACCATCCTCCTTCACCAACTGTATAGCTTAGTTTTACTACTCTCAAGTCATTTTGTATGAATTACATATTTATTGTTGTAGACAATAATTCTTTATTATCAATTAAGATAATTTTTACTTCATATTATCATTCAACTTACTACTTAGGTAAATTAAATGTAGAAAAATTCAATATAGTATCACCAGATAACTGTAGAAATTAAATATCAATCATAAGATTACCAATCAAAATTAAATTTACAACTTAAATGTATAAAAAATAAAAAGATACATTTAGTATTAAATTTACTAAAAGAATAAGAACATTCCGTCAGTAAATAACTTACCGATGGAAAAACTTGTTGTCGCTAAATTTTCTGACAGAATTTCAACACCTTGTCCATCGCTAAATTTACTAATGCACATACAAAATTCGTCGCTAAATTTATCGATAGGAAACAACTTACCATCACTAAATGTTCCGAAAAATTTTCAAAACTTTGTCCGTCGGTAATATTTACTGATGGAATAGAAATATTTCGTTGGTAAAGTTACCGACGGACTTAAAAATTCAATCACTATATGTAACGACAAAAATAAAAATATTCGTCGATAAATTACCAATAGAATATATGTACTCTTTTGCTAAAGATTACTGACGACTGTTTCTCCAAAGACTCATGAAGTCGATAAATTCCATCGGTAAATTTGTTTGTCGATAGAAAACCTTCACATTCCATCGATAATTTCCTTCACTAAACACCAATTTTCTTGTAGTGAAGGTTATCTTGACCTCAATTTCAGACCCAATTAATTGATAATCTAATTTATTCCTTAATCAGACCTTCGGATCTAAAAATTAAAAAAAATTATACTAATTAAAAAAATTTCCAACCCAATTACACTTAATAATCCAATGTTATTTCCTTTTTTACTTTATTCTTAATTATAAAAATAATATCCTTACCAACATAACCACCATAATTACTAAAAATACACATAACTAATTAAAAGTCCTATTTTACCCTCATTCATTTCAATTAATACCAAAAATACCCTTCTTCGAATAAATTCCAGATTTACCCTTCATTATTTTCATTTCCTATTTTACCCCTTAATGTAGCTTAAATTTTCCAAAAAATCGTCTTCTTCACCCTCTCCTCTTCTCTTATCTCTTCTTTTCTCATTTTCCAGTCACTTTCTCTCCAATTTTTTCTCTCTTTCCTTGACTTCAATTTGTCTTTAAAAACCACAACACGTAATCCAATTATAAATAGTGTAGGGTGATCAAAATGTTACATTAATTTAATAATCATAAAAGTGTGGCCCATATTACTTAGGTTGATTCTAATATAAGGTGGGCCTAAGATAATGGTTATTAAGCTTGTAGAGAAAATTAGAGTCATTAAGGTTTTATTATAATAAGTAAAAATCCTTCCCTCGCCCTTCCTAATGTAAGTTAATAGTTATCAAAGAAACGTACGTTCATGCACCATTAACAAAGGAACAAAGAAAAGCAAAAGGAGAGAGGATAAAATTCTTTGCATAGAGAAGGTATTTGCAATCAGAAAAGGATTAAAGATCTACCATTGTAGACACATATTAATCATTGATCAAGGTCGGCCTTTCTTTTTCTCTCTTATAATATGAATCTTAATTGAATGGGATGAATCAAATGTGTTATAAATGATCTTGGGAGAATTCTAGACTTGAAATATTTTTAAGAATATTGAAGATTAAATTTATATGTGGCATCAGAGCAAGATTATGACACTTTGACTTATATTAAATTTAACCTTAGGATTCATGGAAGCTATTAATAGTACTTAAGGTTATAGAATGTAATTAAAATTACTTTATTGCTTCCACTATAATCATGTGTACTTTGTTTTTGTTCAATTGATTGTATGAATTTTTTACTGCAATTATTGAATATTATCATGTTCTTGAATGAAGAATACATATTATGTTGTTTAGGATTGACGTTTTTTGGAAAGAGAAATAATATAGAGCACTGAAAATTCAAGAAATTAGCGTATTAGAAAATCGATAAAAATATTGTGAAGGACTTAGAGATATTGATTCTACGTCTCTGCTGAATTTATATGATATAATAGGCTCTATAAGTAAGTTGTTCTAGATAGGTTCCAGACAATGTTCTGGAATGTGTGTGCATCACATTGCATCAAATAGATGCTTAGTCCATCTTTTAATGTTATCCATTATTAAAAAGTATATTGACCTTTACATGTGTAAGGGTTTAAGCAGTTAAGTTTTTGATGCAAGGAAGCTTGATGCAAGAACCATTAGTGGTTACTTTATCGATTATCCAGAAAAGTCTAAAAGGTATATATTTTATTATCCTAACCATGGTACAACAAAAATTGAGTCTGGTAATACTAGGTTTATTGAAAATGGACAAATAAGTGTGAGTGAGGAACCACAAGAGGTGACTATTCAAGAGAATCAGGTGAAAAATCCTTCACCCAATGTCTCTTCTCAAATTGTTGTTCCTCTTGTTGTATCATAATCACGTATCATATCGGAGCAATAAGTTAATATTCCAAACCCACAAAAAGAGAATGTCAATAATAAACTGGTAAATAATATGAAAGTCACCAATGATCAAGTGATACCACAAGAAATAGTATTATGAAGGTTTATAAGGGAGAAAAAACTACATATATAAGATGATTATATGGTGTATTCACTTGATCAAGGGTGTGACTCAAGCATTGATAAGGATCCAGTCTCATTTAAAGAAGTCATGAAATGTAATAATTCTGAAAAATGGCTCAGTGCTATGAAAGAAGAGTTAAAAATCTATGAATGATAATCAAATTTGGGAACTAGTTGAGTTACATGAAAGCTCAAAGCAAGTGGGTTGTAAATGGGTATTTAAAACCAAAAGAGACTCAAAAGGTTTTATTAAAAGGTAAAAAGCCAAACTTGTAGCTAAAGATTATACTCAAAAGGATGAAATTGACTTTAAAGAGATATTTTCTCCAGTTTCGAAGAAGGACTCTTTAAGAATTGTTATGGCTTTAGTAACTCATTATGATTTAGAGCTTTACCAAATGGATGTAAAGACTGTTTTTTTAAATGGTGACTTAGAAGAAGAAGATTACATGACCATCCAGAAGGTTTTGTGATTGCATAAACGAAAAATATAGTGTGTAAATTAAAGAAGTCGATATATGGCTTGAAATAAGCTTCCCAATAGTGGTATCTTAAGTTTAATGATACCATTTTCTCATATGGTTTTGTAGAGAACACTGTTGATAGGTGTATCTATATGAAGATCAGTAGGAGTAAGTTCATTATTTTGTACTATATGTTGATGATATTCTTTTGGATGCTAATGATTTGGGCTTGTTACATGACGTAAAGAAATTTCTCTCTAATAATTTTAAAATGAAAGATACGGGTGAGGCATCCTATGTGATTGGAATAGAAATATTATGTGACAAGATACAAGGATTGTTAGGGTTGTCTTAAAAAGTATATATCACTAAAGTATTAGAGAGATTTAGGATGAAAAAATGCTCAACAAGGGTAGTTTCAACTCAAAAAGGGGATAAATTTAGTGAAATGCATTGTCCCAAGAATGATTTGGAATGAAAAGAAATGGAATCTATTCCCTATGGATTTGTATTTGGGAGTTATATATATATTCAGACTTGTACACGGTAGGATATCAGTTTTGCTATTGGAATGTTAGGCTGATATCAAAGTAATCCCGAATTGAACCACTGGAAGGCTGCAAAGAAAGTTCTTAGGTATTTACAAGGCACCAAGGATTACATTCTCACATACAGGAAATCAGATAACTTAGAAGTGATAGGATATTTTAATTCAGACAATGCTAGTTGTGGTGACTCAATGAAATCTACCTTCGGTTATTTATTCCAACTAGCAGGAGGGGCAATTTTTTTGGAAGAGTGGAAAACAATCCATCATTGCTACTTCCACTGTGTAGGGTGAATTTGTGGCGTGCTTTGAGGCCACTATTCAAGCATTATGGTTGTGGAACTTTTTCTTAAGGCTAAGTATTGTCGATAATATAGCTAGAATGCTAAGAATTTATTGTGATAATTTCGCAATTGTTTTGTTCTCTAAAAATGAAAAGTATTATAAGGGTGCTAAACATATAGATTTGGAATACTTATCAATCAAAGAAGGAGTGCAAAAACATAGCATATTGAAACTTATTTAATGGTAGCATATTTGTTAACTAAAGGATTACCACCTAAAACGTTTACTGACCATATTGAAAGAATTTGCATTATAGATAAGCCCTTGTTAGTATGAGATCATGTTATGTATATACATATGTTTGGATATTTTCCATTATTGTTATGACACTTATGAATTAAATTAAAGTTATGTTTTTGCTTATTTGTTAGTTGTCACATTATGTTATGTGCATGCATTGTTTTATTGTGATGAAAAATTATGTTTTGAGAAAACATTAAAGTTGAGAATTACAGCATCTCTCGATTATAGTTAATTTGAGTTGAGTTAATTATGTGATACTAGGAAGGAATTATATCGTTAGATGACTTGTGACCGCCATGATCTCATCATTTCAATTCAATCAAGTTTGATGGCTTGATAGATTCAATATATTGTGCACACTTGTATTGTTGGACCATCAAGTCATAACATAGGTCAATTGAGAGATTGTTAGATTAATTTAATAATCATAAAAGTGTGGCCTATAATACTTGGGTTGATTCTAATATAAGGCGGGCCCAAGGTAATGGTTATTAGGCTTATAGCGAAAATTAGAGTCATTAGGGTTTTATTATAATAAATAACAACCCTTCCCTCTCCCTTCCTAATGTAAGTTAATAGTTATCAAAGAAACATACATTCTCGTACCATTAAAAAAATAATGAAGAAAAGCAAAAGGAGAGAGAGGATAAACTTCTTGGCACAGAGAAGGCGTTTGCAATTAGAAAAGGATTAAAGATTTACCATTGCAGATACATTTTAAGCATGAATCATGGTTAGCATTTCTTTTTCTCTTTATAGCATGAATCTTAATTGAATGGGTTGAATCAGTTGTGTTATAGATGATATTGGGAGAATTCTAGACTTGAAATATTGTCAAGAATATTAAAGATTAAATTTTTAAAAAAATCACATAAAATAGCAACTAGAAATGTTACCTATGTTTTAAGAGATTTTTGGGTTGTTAACCTCCACAACTTCCTCCCAATTTTCTGCAAAACAAGCACAATGAGGGAACTTAGGAGAAGTATCACATGCAGGAGAAAGAATGGTGCATTTAAACACACTTAGCAGTTGGAAAATGAGGAGAAAGATGAAAAAGAAGAGCTAATTTCGTTGGTGTTCTCTTCATTTTCCAGTTGCTAGCGTTTTATACATGTTTAATGGTCTATAGACTGCGTTGCTTTTATTTTGTGAGCTTTACATTAAATATTTCTTCAAAGTTGACAAAAGCCTAAAAAGTTTCTCTTGAATTTAAAAATAATGAAAGATTAAACTTTTTTGTTTGAAAAATACAGTCACTTCCATTGAATCATCGAAAGAATATGCTTATCTTTTAATTTTATCACTTGATAATTCAAAATTTTCCAATCCCACTCCGTCACATTCGAAGTAGAAATGAGTCGAAATAATTCAAGTTTGATAAATTAGCCTTCTTTTTGTTCTCGTGAAAACTAACATAAAATTCACAATTTATAATAATATAAGCTACTTAAAGATCAAAACTGACATAAATTAACATTTCTTCTAAGGGATATTGTAACACATTTTAATGTTATGACATTAAAAATTTTTTAAGTGCAATTATGACAGCTTTGAAATTAAAAAACATAAAGTGTGTTCGAATGAAACCATAATTTAGGTTGTTTACAAATTTTAATCACTTAAAATTTAATATTATTTAATTGTATCGTTAATAAGATTATATGTTAAAAGATTAAAAGCTAAACTTAGTGCGTTGGCCCGTCGATATTATAATTTTTAATACATGCGTCAAAAATGTTAGGTCTCAATTGAGTTGAAAGCTATTAGCCCTTCAAACTTCTGTGTAATCAGATTACATATTGGTTGGGCCGGCAATTCCAGGCTTAGGCCCAACTCCAATAGTCACAGCCCAGTCGTAGGAGACAACTCCCATGCATGCACAAAGACCTACGTAAAAATCCTAAACCTAGC
>JAOSBM010000004.1:2827671-2845801 GCA_027568955.1 Erythroxylum tenue
TTAATTAGTGTCTACTTAATATTGTCACAATCACCAAACTATAACTATGGTCACTACCATTTGTAATTTAGTGACAACTTTTGTGTGCCTAAGTATTATTTTGTCACAGATACGAGGTTTATTGTGACAAAATAATAGATTGATATTATTGTTTGGATTAACTGTGATGGTTTATTTTTGTGTCACTAATATAATGGAAATTGTGATAGTTTAGTACCTTCACAATTAAATTGTCACTATTAATATATTAATATTATCAATTTTTCTTTTATCACTAAGCTTTGTTATTAAAAGCCTATGTACTTATTATGAAGAAAACTTTTGTCAATAAAAATTCAATTAGTTAGTATCTACTTTCCTTTTTCATGTAAGAAAATAATAAAAAAAGAAAAGGGGAGAGGTTGGTAAATTGCAAGATCACAAGTTTTAATTTTAGAGTAATTAAGTTGTAAGGTTATGATTGTTTGAGTTGGGTAGAAGTGATTTTGTAATTTGTGAGAGTTTTTTTATGTTATTTTATTTTTGGCGGACTAAATTGAGTAAACGTAAATTTTAAGTATTATTTTAAATAGAAAGGAGAAAGAAGATTAAATCATGTGAATGTGTGTATCTATTATAAGATATTACATTTTCATAAGCTTAATAACAAATGACTAGTTGAATAAACAAAGAGAATAATTATTATGAGATTTAATTATTAAGGTGATGGAGTCAATTAAAGGTCTTAAGTCTATTGTGAATAATAAGTTAGAGGATGAAGCTATGGGGGAGGGATAGAATGGTATTTCTCTCATATGACACTGTATTTTTTTTGGAGAAATTAAAATTTTCATTAATCTGATAAATTTACATAATGGAGACTTACACACATGCATAGTCTACTTAAACACAAAAAATTAGTGGAAACCTTAATACGACAACGTTCTATTGCGTAGTCTACTTAAACACAAAACGTTAGGGGACACCGTAATACTACGACGTTCTATCCTTACCTAACCAGACTATTAGGGTAAAATGAACCCCAACTTTCTCGCATCTTCGAATCTTTACTCAATTCAGACGAGTGACTAATTGAGGTTGCGACTGGTGACAAACTTACTTGTTCATATATATTTTCATGTCATTTGGATGAGTTTTTGTCACTAAAATTAGGCTTTATAGCTTTATTTGAATTATTGTGCCTTACATTTAATTTGTTTTTATAGGGGCAAAAATTGTCATATCTTGGTTTAACTGTGATAAATTAAAATTTGAACAATTGATGCTACTTTATTTATAATTTTTATTGTAGGGTACTTGGAGAAGTTAGAGCTCAAAAAGATTAAATAGTGATATAAGGCATTAAAACAGCCAGAGAAAAAACCAAGAGAAAACGACAACGTTGTTGTGGGACAATTAAAGAGGAGAAACGTGTGGAAGATAAAGATGAGAGGTTCGTGCGTGGAGAGAACAGAAATGACAACAGGATGGCAAGAAAAATAAGAAAAGAAACGACAGCGTAAAGGAGAGGCTGTAAGGGATTTAGGAATTGAAAAAAATATTATTAGTCACATCATGAAATAGAGGTGGCCATCAACTTTCTATTTCTTTTCTCTCCTGTGGTATTTGAATATTTGATACACGTCTGAAACAACGTGTATTGTTGTATTGCTTTCCCGGATAATATTAAAGAAATGAGAAAACAAGGGAACTACTTATTGGGGCAGCTTGTTTTGATTGAGTCTCTCTCTATGTCCACTTTCACAGAAGACTGGTTAATGGGTTTTGTTTACTGCCTTCTGATATCAAGATGAGACAGTTTCATTTCATGCTGAATCCTTCCCAGTTTCTTGGGATCCTTTATCACTTGATCAAGTCAGTTTCTCTTTCTATTTCTTTTTTTGTCTTGATCATGTTCTTACCTGGTGAAGATTGCTTGTTTATATCTTAATCTTGGATTGGTCGTGAATGGGAGTGAAGAAGGGTGGGATTGGTAGAGGTTGTTGTTGTTCGATGGGGTTTCGAAGGATCGGAGTCTAGGGATTGGATATGGAATGGTCTCCATGCATTAAGATGGAGAGTGCATGAGTCGATTGCGTGGCGGGAATCTAGGGTTTTGTTAGACATCAAGAGAAAGATTGTCGGAAACCCAAGATGAGTTTCTTCTTTAAGTTCTGCTGTCATTTCAATATCTTACATTGTTTAATTTGCAGTTAAAATAGGGAGGCAAATAATGCCAAAGGAGAGGGTCTAGCCATCGGCATTGATCTCGGCACCACCTACTCATACGTCGGTGCGTGGCAACACGGCCGCATTGAGATCATCGCCAACGATCAAGGAAACAGGACGACGCCTTCTTATGTTGCATTCACCGATACCGAACGTTTGATCGGGGATGCAGCCAAGAATCAGGTCGCCATGAACCTTATCATCACTGTATTTGGTAAGATCTGTTGTTTCTTGACTTTGATAAACTTATATCTGAAAGTTGAAGTCTTTGGTATGTTGTTTGGAAATTTTATGTTTAAAGTCGTTGACCCTTTGATTCATTTCATAGGATCTGTTTCTGTTCATGATTTATAACGGTTCAATATTATCAGAATTTTTAGTTTGTGGTATTCTTAAAATATAAAGTTAGTTCTTCGAGATCTTAAAAAAAAAATTTGAATGCTATGGATTCTTGCGTACTAATGTGTTAGGCTTTCATTTGGTTTTACTGATTTGAATTTTTGATTGCATTACATCATTGCTACGGTATGTTACTGACTTGTTCAACACTCACCTGTTCTTTTCTTCATCACATTACATCATTGTTACGGTACTTGGGGATTTTTGGCTATGGTAAGTGCCATTATCTCTGTTTCTATTTTGGATCATAGATATTTTGTTTTCTGTGTGAAGGAAGGATGGAGGTTCTTTTCGAATAACCTTTTAATTGTGTTTTCGCATAAAGGAGGTTCCTGTTTGATAATCCATCTTTTCCTTTGTTGCGAATACATTCCAAGAACTTTTGTTGATGTTGGTTTTGATTTAGATATGTTTTAGTTGTTTGGAGATTGATGTGTTAGAGCTTGAGGTAAGAGATACTGGGATTTGTCGCTATTTAACTGGAGGGTTTCAGTTTGTCACTATTATCTCTTAGATCTGGTTTGCTTATGCTTTTGTTTATGTTTCTATTTTGTTTTCAGTGGCAGGTCTGATTTTATAGTGTTACCATTAAGGTTGAGATCTACTATGTCTTACTGGTTTGGTTTTAAAAGTGTTTCCTTGTGTTGCATGTTGTTGATTGTTTTTTAACTTAAGTGTATAAAGTGCTTGTCTTTACATGTGGATTCAAATACTGATGGATTCAAATACTGGAGCTACAATGTATGAATCAGATGGCATAATAAAATATTTGGATGGGAAATATGGTGATGGAAGCATTCCTCTCATGCTATCACTTGGGTCCTCTAACGTTAAAGCGCTTTAAAAGATTTTGATATTGCTTGGATGAAGAGAGGAAGGTTAGCCAAGCTATGCAGTGCTTCTTTAGCCGCCAGCTATCCAAATTTTCAAGTCCAAGGATGGCCCTGCGCAAGATTGGCATACACAACTCAGATAAATGGTGAGCGGAACTTTGCACCGCATCAGGTATACATAGAACTTTGCAACATATAAGGTATATTTGTCCTATAAATTTCTTAAAACTTTGTTTTCTAATTTTGCATCTCCTAATGAAGATTTGTAATTTTTATTTTTATTTTTTTAAGCTAGTATTTTTTAAAAGGTTTTAATTCTTTTAATTCAAATTTTTTTAAATTTTTTTATTTATTTATTCTTTAACCTGCATCATTTTTTTATTGTCATATTTGCATGTAGGTCTACCAGAAACAGTCTCTCTATTATGTAGGGGTAAGGCTGCGTACTATCAGACCTCCCCAAATCCCGCTTCACTGCGAGACTTCGGACTGGGTGTGATGATGACATCATGAAATAGGAGGAGAGCTGGCGACGCGTAAGTGAGGAGGTGCGGCTGTGTGTTCTCCAATCTACTTCCACCTGACTGTACTCCACAGGTAAACATCTCCTTCTTGGACATCTTTTAGAGATTAGGTTTTTTTTAATGAATCTCTAAGAAATTACTTTATTTCTAAAGATGGAAGGGGATTCTATGTGAGCTTAACATTCGGTGACAGTTTGAAGAGGAAGAAGAGGATTCAGGTCAGATCCTTTTTCATGAATTTGTCTATTTCTTCTTCCATATATGTTGGACCCCGAACTTTTCGTGAAAGATTTGAACTATTGAATGAGAAATTTTAGTGATTAGTCATGAGTAAAGAACTAATAAATGAAAGTTTTTGAACCAAAAAATGATAGACAAGAGTAAAGTAGGGAATGAGAAATGTGGATAGATTTATGATTTGCTATGGTGTTTTTGGTGAATAAGAGATTTTGAAATAGAAAGAATCAAGGTGAAAGTTAGCAGTGAAATGAAAGCAAAAATGAAGTTGAAAATGTGCAGTAAATTGATGAAGAATATGTACATAAGTGGATGTTCTGTTATTCGTGTTCATGATTAATCATGGATTATAATTTTCTTTAGGGATGATACTGATTTGAAATGAAGTTGAGAATGAGGAGTAAATGAAGTAAAAAAGATGATATTAGTATGAGTGGTGTAAGGAAAGATTTTGAAATAAAGAGTTGATTTGAAAAATGTTCACTGAGTATGCTTTAGTCTTTTAGCCACAAAGTTTTCTCTAGTTGTCCAAATGAGATGATTTTTAATTTGGATTAAACTAGAGATATATGGCTACATTTCGATGAAGACGACGAGTTTCAATTCTGTCTCTAAGAGTCTCAAAATTTATCATGAAGTTAAGAATTGGGTGCAGTATGTTGGTGTATGAATGGAAAATTCGTCTTTGGAATTTAGGGGCAAATTTGGAATTGATATAAATAGATTTTAGTAGGAGTGCCTTCTGGAAAGTTGTATATCTTTCTTTTATCTTTCCAACGATATATAGTATGAAAAATTTGGACATCGGAGTCAAAAGTTATGATCTTTACAAGTGGAGATGTTCTGGAGCAAAACTAAGACGAAGTTACTGTTCACCTTATCGTCTTAGTTTGACTTTTTCCGTCTTAGTTTGACCAACTTCATTTTAGTTTTGCTGACGTCATCTTCGTCTTAGTATGACATCATCTTAATCTTAGTTTGACTTTTTCCATCTTAGTTTGACCAACTTCGTCTTAGTTTTGCTGACGTCATCTTCATCTTAGTATGACGTCATCTCCGTCTTAGTTTGACATTTCTATTTCCTTCTTCTGTTCAATTTTTGACCCTTTTAGAGGCCGAATCTCACTCCAAGTTCTTCACAAAAGTTGTAGATCTCGAAGTTCTCTTTCAAATCGTCTAAAAACAAAATCAATCCAACATCTGTAGAAAAAGTTATGGCAATTTTTCCAACCCTGTATCGTCTGATGACTTCATCTTCGTCTCAAAATGATGTCATATCATCTGTTCCTATTTTTGACCCTTCAGATGAGAGAATTTGTTTCCGAGATCTTCATGAGAGTTGTCTCTCTTCACGTTCTCGTTTGAACCATCCAAAGAACACCTCAATTAGATATTGATCGCGGCTTTGTCATTCGATCCTAAAATCAATCCATAGAAACTGGTCAAAAATAATAAATACCAAGGATTGCAGTACAGGATGCAACCTCGGGTCGTCTCACTTAATCGAAACCTAACAAAATGGACCTAAGCTAGCCTATATGTCATAAAGTGCAAGTGAAATTAGTAAGGAAAGGGGGTTTTGATTTTTGAAAACACTAATGAACTAAAATGCATTGTAAAAAGTATTTATGGGTTTTTGGAATTGGAAATGAAAAGATTAAAACAAGCGATAAAATCCCCTTGAAGATGAGATTTGGCTATCATATTTCAAAACTAATTTGATGGAATTAGAAATCACTAAGTTTTTGAAGAATCAACCTTAAAGGACCCTTTAAGTCCAAGGTTTTAATCAAGGAACCCCATTGATTAAAACCTTGTTAAAAACATCTTAGGTTGCGAAATGGACAAGTTAATGCAAGTGGTCAATCAGATCAAACATAATCATCTATATCAAACATGACCGTGCAGATAATGAGGATTAATACAATCACCAATGGACATATATGAGACCTCATATATTTAAGCTCAAAATTCTACATAAACAAATCCATTACACATTACATTGTTCAACACTTGATTAAACTATAATCAAGCAAATCTAACTACAAGTTACAAAACCTAGACCTAGGCATTCATAACAATGTAGTTAAACGAGACAATGTAAACTACTAATCCAAACAACACATTAAATGTTCAACATTTGATTAAGCTATAATCAAGTAGCTTCACTACAAGTTACGAATCCTAGACCTAGGTCTTCATAAATCATAGCTAAACTACAGATTAAGTTACTCCCCTTTGAAGCTCGGTAAACTCCAGCCGTCACTGCATCTTCAAGAGAAAAGAAAAGCCTAGCCACGCATAGCAACCGGAAGCCCTACAACTCGCAACGAATCCAAGCTACCCATGGTGGAGGTCCGCTGTGAAAATGAAGATGAAAACCTAAGCAAAAATTCCACCCAGGGAACCCGAAGGGAACCTTGGGTGGTGAGGTCGCGACTACTCCGTTTGTTCTCTCTTCGCTCGTCTGTGTCCCTCTCTCGCTGCCGACTGCTCTCCCCCTCTCTCATATGATATGATCCACTCAATATATATGTCGGCCGAAAATAGGTTTGTCCTCGAGTCGGGTTGCTGGGTCGAGTACGCACAGTATGAGAATTTTCCACTTTTAGTCCGGATGCCCGATTGTTCGCCGCGACGTGTTAATTGCTTGAAGTCGCGACGTGTGCTTCTTGGCTTGCTCATCGCGACGTGTTAATTAATTGACATTGCGACGTGCTGTCTCCTTCTGATGCGCCGCGACGTGCACTTTCTTATACGTCGCGATGTGCACCTTTTGATCACTCGTCACGACGAGATAATTGATTCACGTCGCGACGAGCGTTTCCTTCATGGCGCGCCACAGAATGATTCGCCGCTGAATTATGGATTCTATCTCTTTGCTCCACCTGGTTATACTCTTCTTGATGGCTCTACTCCCCTTTAGACCTGCAATGAAAAGTAATAATTGTAATATCAATGGTCCTACAATTTAAGGGAGTGCAATGGTTAATTAATTATGACAATTTGACCTTCAAATCACATTAATTCTAAACACTTACTCTTTGGTCAAATTAGGCATAATATCCAATAAAAGAAGCCGAAAAGTATATCAAAAACTATGAAAATTTCAAGAAATAATATAGCAAACTTGGGTTCAATCAGATATCTGTAGGGAAAGTTATAGTGATTTTCCTAACCTGGTATCGTCTGATGACATCACTTCGTCTCAAAAATGACGTCATATCGTCTGTTCTATTTTTGACCCCTCAGACGAAAGAATTTTTCTTTGAGGTCTTCATGAGAGTTGTCTCTCTTCATGTTCTCTTTCGAACCATTCAATGAACACCTTAATCAGAAATTTTTATAGAAAGTTATGGCTATTTCCCCGAAACAGGTTCAGTATGATTGAGGTCATAAACATGGTTGCTTCTTTTGACCATAACTCCTTCTCTAGACATCCAAATGACTTGATTCTTGAACCATTGACTTCATAAGACCTTTATATAAATCTCCACCAAAAATAGAAGCTATCTGAAATGAATTGAGAAAGATTTAGTGGAAAAGGTGGGACGGGTACAGTGAGTGTGTTCTTAAGTATTATGAACTGGTGTTATTCTACTGAATATACTTCAGTATTTTGATGATATCTTGAACTGTAGAAATCCAAATGAGATTATTTCTGAATTGTGGTAAACTAGAGATATATAGATATAAAGTATCTGAAGAAAGTGAATTGTAATTTAGTTCCTCAGACTTTCAAGTTTTAGATGGAATTGTGCATAGTATACTGTTTTGGACAGGAGCAGTCCAAAAAATATTTAAAGTATATCTTTTGAATCACTAAACCAAATTGAATGCTTTCAGTGGCATTAGAAACTTAAGACAAAGAGGGACATTTTGTAGAAGAAAGTATTATGTTAGAACGTTCAAAGATATTTTTGGCAAGACACTTAAGGTTAAAAGAACATAAGCTTATAAGGAAGGATAAAATAGACTTTTTGGACTCATTAAGGGCATAATTGGAAAAAGATGTATTGTCTTGCTTATAAATAAAGGGAAGAACGAAAATGAAAAAGAAAATAGAGAAATATCATGAAGAAGAGAGAGACATACGAAGAGAAAAAGGAATGATAGAGAGAAAGAAGAGAGAAAAAGCTAGGGTTTTAATTTCCTTAGCCTTCAAGAGAGATTTTGAGATTGTTCAAGTAGAGAAAAAGGTAGAGGAAAAGAAGAGCTTCCCTTGAGCTAAGAATCCCTTCATTTGGTGAAGAATGAAGGTAAGATCATTTTGAAACTTTTGGATTTTTGAAAGGATTTTAGTTCGTGGAGTTTAGAAAATGTTTGGGTTTAAGTATTTGAGAACCAATTTTAGTGATTTTGCTTTGTGATATTTTCAGTTGAAAACCCTATTGAGTGGAATTTGTGTTAATGTATAAAGGGATCAAAAGAGGCAAGAGGAACAAGAGAAGAGACATTTTGAGCAAGCCTATAAGCAAGAAAATCAAGGTGGGTACATGTTTATAATAGAATCAATAAGGCACTACTGTTTTCATTAAATCAAAGAAATTTTCTAATTTTAATTGCTTCATGAGTGTTACATTTATTGTTATGAATGATTTGAAAAATCATTTTTTGATTCAGTATATGAACTTTTTGATGAATTTAGAAATAAAGATGGAAATGCACTGAAACATTTTATGTTATGCCTTGAAAATGTCATGGCATCTTGTGTGTGTGATTAAGAGAAAGTATGAGCATTTGATAAAATGATTTTGAGCATGATTATGTGCTTTTGTTTGGGCGAGAGTGGAACCATTTTGTTTGTCATGTGCACGTTGACAAGAGCCTTCTCCCGGCTGCCCGCTTATGGCATATAAGCTCCGAAATTGGGCTCATTCTGTTCATGGGGTAAACTTCAGTTTCCTCATTTTGTTTCAAGGAATCCTCGAGCCATTTGATGTGCATTGCATCTATGAATTGTTAAGTTGATGCATTCATGTTTTGTAAGTTGTGAATTTTGTCTGCACGACAAGAATTTTGAAAAGTAAGCATTTTTATGATTCAAAGAAAGTTTTCTAAGACAAGAAAAATATTTTCAAGGTTTTTGCTTATTCTTTTATTATAAACTGTTCCCACGAGCTGTTAAGCTCACCCCCTCTCTGTCTCATCCCCAGGTTATAGCTAGAAGATCAAGTATTCAAGAGCCTAAAGGAGTTGTTTCATTTGCTATTTTTGTATTTTTGTAATAAGCCAATGGTGTGGCTTTAATATGTAAGCAAAGTATTTCAAACTCTGTTGCTTAAAGAAATGAAATGATAGATTTAAATAGTTCAGTTATGTATCTATGTTTACATTGATTTAGAGCAAGAGTTGGATTCCAAAGCCAAGCAGGATCCAACATGAGTGATATCAGAGCAAGAAAATGAATTAATGATAGTTATGGTATTCTGAAGAGTTGGGTTCCGGAAACGGTGCCCAACAATATATCCTTGTTGTCGAATCTGGTATGTCTTATCTGATTTCTCTGTTGATGATTTACTTCCCGATGGATTATAGGGACTTCAACAACATTCCCGAAAAGGGGATGGGCTAACCCTACCCAGGTATGTGTTTAGATTCTCTCATAATTCTCCTTTCTTTTCATTAGGATGAATTTGAACTGTGTACCTCATACTGTGTTCATCCCTGAGAAGGGGAATGCATCTATTATGTGCATTCCTTAATCTCCTTTTGTGAACTGTGGTTGTGGTTCTATGGTTGTAAATTAGTTTCTGCATAGTTGATTGCGTGGATTTAGTAACTGCTTCTTTGGATTGGAAACTAGATATGGCTATATCCTCTATACATAAGCCATTCTCCTACTACAGTATAGGTTTACCTGATTTATAATCAGTTGCTCCCTTATGCTAGTAGTAATGAGCTATATAAGAGAGGTAATTGAGGTAGACTGGTCTTTGTAATTGAGGTAGACTGGTATTTATAATTGGATTGCTGAATGCTTGATTAGAGATAGGACTGGAATGATAATCTTTACTGCTAGAAATGATCAGGGTACTTTTTCCCACCTTTTCTAGTTTGGGGCTTTGGTCTTATGTGTGAACATATATTTTACTTAGTTTATCTTGTGCGTGTCTATTCTTCTGTTTGTTTAATTCATTTTTCCAATTTGTTTGTCATAGGCTGTCGGTTGTGAGTTGTGGGTTGTGGGTTGTGAGGGAATGTTTACTCTCCCTATTTCATTGGTATACTTTTCTTTTATCATCATATCATGATTTCATTTGTTGGACTTGAGCTGATTAAGTTATTATACTTTGGTAGGATAAGTATGATGTACATATATCAAATAATAATGCTAATAAACTTGAATCTCAAATCACCAAGAATATATGAGATTAAGTTAGTTGTTTGCTACATGATTTAGAAGTCCCATCTGTTAGTCATCAGAAGTTCTTTCTGGTATTTAAATGCTAAATCACTTGGTGGAATTATATGAATCTATTTTGAGCATATTTTCAATAAGCTCAATCAGACTTGATGTTGTCTTCTTTAACAAAATACTAGTTTCTATTTTTTATTGATATCTTAGATGTGAATCGACTGGGATTGCAAAAGAATGTCAAAGGAAAAGACTCTGAGGGTAAATCATGTAAAGTCCTTAAAACTCATTTACCAGTTATGTAAATTTGTTGGTTTGCCTGAGACAATCTTCTTGAGTTTAGTTCTTGTTTTTAAAAATGTCCATAATGAGCTTCGATGTCGCAACATCTTTTAGATGTTTCTATATGACTGATTTTGGTTTTTAGTTTCCTTTACCAGCATTTGCCGGGTAAACCTGGAGATGTATGCTTTGGCTACTGGTACATGGAGTTTGGAGGGTGCCAACATGGAGAATTTCGGCAATCAGGCAAAATGGAAAAATTGGTTACACAATTATGCTGATGTACTCTATGTCAACTCTTGGCAGGTGCTTTATTATTTCTTTCTTTAGCAAAATGTGCAAATTGGATTTTTAATTGCAGTATCTAGCTTTGATAGTGTATTGGTAGGTGTTTATCTCTATCAGTCTTCTTTTCGTTACCTTCTTTCATTTCGCAATTTCCTATTATAGGTGAAAAGATAAATTGATGCCTACTCAGCCTCTTCAATCATTGGGTTTTCTAGTGAAGATTTGTTACACTTATCAGATGTATATGATAAGGCATTAGTGATAAATTTATTGTAACATATATTCTTTATTTAGTGACAACATGATTGTAACATATGACTTTCATACTTGTGATAAAATCTATTAGACAATATAGCCACTGATGTAAATTTCTTTTACAACTAATGTAATTCCATTGATGAATTGATAGTTTTATTTGTGATAATAATAAACACATTAGTGATAATACTTTTTGTAAGAACCAATTTTTATTTTCGTGACGAAATGATGTTGACACCTTTTTATTAAAATGTTAGTGACCAAGAAGTAATGGACATTGATAAAAAAATTATTAGTGACAAATATTGTCACTATTTATAATTATTTTAGTGACGATAATGTTGTAACAATAAAATGAAGTACTATTACGATTTCATTCGTCACTACTTTATATTATTTGTGTTAACAAACTTGTTATAAATATATAAAGTTATTGTGACCATATAGTGTTGTCACATATTACATAGGTTTTAGTGTCGACACTTTTGTCACAATATAATGAAGTATTGTTACAACTTTATTCGTCATTACTTTATATTATTTGTGTCAACAAACTTGTCATAAATAAGTACAGTTGTTGTGACCATATAGTGTTGTCACACATTTGATAGGTTTTAGTGTCGGCAATTTTGTCACAATAAAATGAAGTACTGTTACGACTTAATTCATCACTACGTTATATTATTTGTGACGATAAACTTGTCATAAATATGTAAAGTTATTGAGACCATATAGTTTTGTCACACATTTCACAAGTTTTAGTATCAGTATTTGTGTCACAAAAGTGTTGCATAATTGTGACCATTTTTTAAATTAGTCACTATTTTATTAGTGACGGAGTTATTTGTGACAGGAAGTGACGACTTCAAAGATTAGACACTATTAATAATAGTGACAAACATTACTGCTTTTAGTGACAATTTTTACTTTCATTAAAAATACAATTTCTTATAGTGTTTTGTGATTTGTGATTTGCGATTTGCGTGTATCTGGGTTGGATATTGAAGTTGAATGATTCACGGTTTTGTGACTTGAATATTAGAGTTGAATGAATCATGGTGTTGTTTTGGTTTTGTGATTTGAGTGGGTTGGATTGGATTGCATATTGGAGTTGAATGATTGTTTGATTGATTTCTGGTTTGGTTTTGAAGATTGGTTTAAGTTTAACTGATTAAGAGAAATTTATGATAAGTTTTTTTATGAATGAAATGCACGACGTGATGTGAATATGTGATGATGTTGATGAATAGAATTTATTCAATTGAAAGTTTGTAAGTTGAAAGTTGAAACAACTTAAATTAAAACTTTAAACCGAGAATATTAAAGTTGCAAACTTGCAAAGACTTAAATAATTTATTTCATATTTGGGTATTGGCTTTAGGTAAATAATTAATTGAGTATAAAATTATGCAATTTTAAATTAATAATAATTTGGTTGTAGTTAGTAATAGTATTTGGGTATTAGCTTTGGGTAAATAATTAATTGAGTATAAAATATGTTGAATTATTTGGTAATATATATGTGTGGGCTATCATTAATATTTATAATAGATAACCTGTGAAAGTAGTGATGTAATAAATGTGTCCAAAAAGAACTTATTTACAAATTGTGAACATGTTGTAGGCTCCAATCATTTATACTTAGACTTATTAATGTCAATTAAAATTCGTAAAAGCAACTTATATATTTAAGAACCAAATATAGAATGGTATAATATTATGGTTTATTAGAAATGAAAAGAAGATTCAAAGCTTTAAATAAGAAAAAAAATATTTCCAAAGAAGTTATATCCTTCAACTTGATCCTCATGTTATGAATATATCCTTCAACTTTATCATCATGTTATGAATAGATATGTATGAACAATTGTATAAGACATGTCATTCATTATTTGGCAATTATGTAAATCATATCATACCCTTTAACTTGATCCTCATGTTTGAAATTTTGAATTGAAATTGTTTGAAATTGTTAAAAATGAAAATTGTTTATGTATGTTTTGTGGTTGTTGGAAATGAAAATTGTTTTATGAATGTTTTGTGATTATTGGAAATGGAAATTGTTGAAATATTTTGGAAATAGAAATTGTTTTATTAATGTTTTGTGATTATTGGAAATGGAAATTGTTGTAAATGAAAATTGTTTTATGAATGTTTTGTGATTATTGGAAATGAAAATTGTTGAAAATGGAAATTATTTTATGAATGTTTTGTAATTATCAGAAATGGAAATTGTTGAAAATTATTAGAAGTGAAAATTATTTATGTATGTTTTGTGATTGTTGGAAATGGAAATTGTTTTATGAATGTTTTGTGATTATTGGAAATGGAAATTGTTGAAAATTGTTAGAAATGGAAATTGTTTATGCATGTTTTGTGATTGTTGAAATGAAAATTGTTTTATGAAGTTATATCCTTCAACTTGACCCTCATATTATGAATAGATGTATATGAACAATTGTATAAGATATGTTATTCATTATTTGGTGATTAAGTAAATCATATCATACCCTTCAACTTGATCCTTATGTTTGAAACTTTGAATTGAAATTGTTGAAAATAGAAATTGTTTATGTATGTTTTGTGGTTGTTGGAAATGGAAATTGTTTATGTATGTTTTGTGATTGTTGGAAATGAAAATTGTTTATATATGTTTTGTGTAATTATATATGTTGAATAATTGAATTGTTAGTTTTTGACTTATGGTGAATTGTGTTCCATGAAATTGAATTGTGTATAATGTAATCATAAAAAATGAGTTATATTATATAAGATGGATATGCATATTGTGTAATGAATTTATATGTTATTTATTTTGATATATGCATTCATTTGTTTTTACAAATAAATGGAAGGAAGTTCAAGTACTCCTGATCAACCCACTTCAGAAAGATACAATGATCCAGCTTGGGCTTATGCTGCATTGGTTCCCGATATGAAGAACCATACTATTTGCTTATTTTGTAACAAGTATTTGAAAGGTGGAGGAATCACCCAATTAAAGAAATATTTAGCTAGGTTTAAAGAGATGTGGAACCCTATAAAAAATTAAGTCATGATGTGAAGTGACAAATGAAAACATTGCTTGATGAATATCAACATGAGAGAGTTAGAAGGGAAATGTTGAATTTTGAAATTGGTAGTGAAAGTTCGTTTTCTAGTTTTCGTGGTGATTGTGGAAATGTTGAAGGTGGTAGTGGTGCTGTTAGTGTTCCATCTTAGGCCCAAGAAGAAGTACCTGAACCTGATGTGAGGAAGAGAAGAAGGCAGATGACTAGTTTTTTTGCATCACCCAACCTTCAATTCGTAGTGCAATGCAATCAAGAGATGTGACTCACAATGTCAATATGACAGTAGATAGATGGTGGTATGATACATGTTCATCATTCAATGCTTCTCAATCTTATTATTATCAACCTATGATGGATGCAATAGTCTTTTATGGTCTAGGATACAAAGTTCTTTCGATTGATGACTTAAGAGGTAAACTTTTGAGTTGTTCTGTTTCTGAAATTAGAAGTTATTTGGAAGAAAGAAGAGTGAATTGGGCTATTTATGGATGTTCAATCATGTGTGATAATTGAACAAATAGGAGACAAGAGCCTATTATTAATTTTTTGGTTTATTCTACAAATGACTTTATGTTTTTGAAATCTATTGTGACATCTGGCCTTAATAGGAATACTGAGACTTTGTTTGCGATATTTGAAGAAGTTATGAATGAAGTAGGGTCAGAAAACATTGTTAAGTTTATTACTGACAATGATTCTGCTTATAAAGCGGTAGGAAAAAGGTTACAAAATAAGTATAATTCTATTTTTTGGACTCCTTATGTTGCACATTGCATTGACCTAATGCTGGAGAATATAGGAAATCCTAGGTATTTTCCTGTTATTGATGAGACTATGCAAAAAGCTAAAAAGGTGAAAAAATTCATCTATAATCGTACATGGGTATTGAATTTAATGAGAAAGGAATTTACCAATGATAGGAATTTGTTTCGTCCTGCTGTGACAAAATTTGTAACAAATTTCTTATCACTTCAGTCTTTTGTTATGATGAAGAAAGAGTTAAGACAAATGTTTACAAGTGATAAGTGGATTGCATCTCAGCATGTTAAGTCTAATGCTGGAGTTGAGGTTTGTAAAATTATACTAGAAGATAGAAAATTTTGGTCTCAATGCCAATTTGTTATTCGAGTTTGTGAGCCTTTGGTAAGGGTGCTTCGCTTGACTGATAGTGAAGAAAAGCCAACAATGGGTTACTTTTTTTGATGTCGTAGAGAGAGCGATGGAAGCAATCAAGACCAATCTGAAACATAGGCCTTCTTTGTACACACCATATCTTTCAATCATTAATGAGAGAAGGGAAAGACAACTTTCTTCTCCATTGTTTGTAGCTGGGGCGTTTTTGAATCCTAATGTCTATTTTGGACTGAATCTTATTAAGCAAGCTAAAGTGAATAGATGAATGCTTTTAACTATTAAAACAATTGTCAGCATTGACACGATACAAGATCTCTTAAGCTCACAAATGGAGCTTTATAAGTTGTCTTATAGAGATTTTGAAATGCTAATTACTATTCGACAAAAAGGAAAAAAATTCTCAAGTATTAGTTGTTTCCTTTTTTATTTGTTGAAATTAATTAACACTTTATTTTATTTATAACGCTAATTTTGTTATCTTACGACTTACAGTTTCTTGGTGAGATTAATTCAGAAATGGTGTTCCAGAATTGAAAAGGTTTGCAATTCAGATTTTAAGTCAATGTGTGAGCGTAACAGGCTGTGAACGAAACTAAAGCAAATTTGAATTTATCCACTCCAAGAAAATAAATAGATTGGAGCATAAGAGGTTGAATGACTTGGTTTTTGTTTGTTACGATTTAAAGCTTCGGAAAATGTATGTTATTATCATTATTAATTTTGATACAATTTCTTATAATTTTCTAATAATTAAATTTTATTGTTTACTAGGAGTCTTAATAGCACAAGTAGTTCAACTGATCCAATTTTCATTGATAATATTGATCTTTTAGCATATTAGGTTTTTGAAGAACCGAATCTGGTAGATGTCAATGACTTGGAAGACAATCTTAGATAGGAAAGCATTGACATGTCATTTGATGCATGAAATTTGAATGATAATGATGATGAAGCTCCTCTCAGTGTTGAAGATTTTATACCAACTGATAATTGGGGTTAGTTTAGTTATAGCGGGTACCCTCCCGTATACGATTGAATTTAGTTCCAGGTTTTTATTTTTTTCTCTGCTTTTAATTTTACTTATATTTGATGTTTATGTTAAATTTTATATATGTAATGTAATTATAAATGTTTTTGTTTCAGGTTTACATTCTACTTGATTGTTTCCTCATCACGAACTCTAGTTGTAAATTATAATAGTTTGAGAGTTAAGGATATTTATTGTTCTTTCTTTTGGATGTTTTGATTTAATTATTATTTATTAAAATGATGAAATTGTATTATTGTAATATTTTAAATACTTTGTATTATTCTTAATTTTATATTTGTATGATGATGATTATCTTTTTTTCATATTAATTGTGGTTATTATTTATATGTGAAATATTTAAAAATTATTGTTATTTTATATTAATTGTGATTATTATTTATTATTATGATTTTTAGAGACAGGGTTGATGTAAACTTATAAAGTATACAGTACAACTATACAATATACTAATGGACTATTTTGCAAATTTTAAAAAATTTCAGAGACTATTTCATAAATTTAAAAAATTACTCAAAACGGTACCCGATATTGACCGATACCGGTACAATACCGTACTAGAACCCAATCCGGTATGGTATTCGTAACTTTAGCTTGATCAGGCGCTTTTCTATAAGTACTAGTAAAATTAGTTTAAATGCCTCTGCAACTTAAGGGGTGTTATGTTTCAGGCTTCAACAGCCAACAAAGTTTTAAGACATACAAAGTGGTCTTTATTTTACAAGGTAAATGCCTTCAGGATGAGTGTCATATCATATTCCCTTCATGGACCTAACCTAAAATTTAAAGACATCCTTACCAAGCTAGATTCTTACTTAGGACATTATTGTTCTTGTCTTGGATTAACTTGGTTGCTATAAGTGTTGAAAAATCATAGCATAATTTGATTTCACTCATAACAGAATAATTGTGAAATCTTTTTTATTTGATTTTTCGAATATCAAGATTATTTAAAATTATATAAAATGATTAATATGTAAATCATAATAAAGCATGAATCTTAATTTGTACATTTTTTTGAAGTTTGGTCTTTTTCTTGTCGTATCTTTTGAACTATTTCTGAAATTGACTCATTTCATCCACCATAGCTGCACAAGTATCTTGCCTCTAATAGTATCTACAGAACGAATTAAGAGAACTCTGCAATTTTTACAAAGAGTGTTAAACTAGTATTAACTTTTTTAGAGTTTAAGTTTATTTATAATAAGTTTTGGACATTTTAGTAATTAATTGAAAGTAAATTCTAATTAGATACCAATTATATCCAAGTAAGATTCAATATCTCATATTGATATTTATTTATTAAATATCTGTTATTTAATTATAAAGTTTCTTAAATTTTACAATTAAGTCCAACTAGATTAAGATATGTTTTCTCTCTTCAACTCGTTCTTTGCGTACGACCTATTAGACGGGAACAAGAAGACGCATCATGATCCTTTTGAGAAAACAGAGACTTGCCAAATGGAAAAACTCCTTCATGAAAAATT
>JAOSBM010000004.1:2916473-2937371 GCA_027568955.1 Erythroxylum tenue
GGAATGCTTGAGCTTGAAAGCCCATTAGATAGTTTAATTCATTAACAAATTTATGGAATTTCGTTTGTTTGTAAATGTTCGGCAGGACTTGAGACAGGTGAAGGTAATAACTGCAACTTACATGATGACCAATAATATAATTAATCAATTTTTAATAATAAAAATTATTAAATTAAATTAAACCAAAAAGTTAAAAATAGAAAAAAAAATTTGATCGATTCAAAAGTTTTATTTTAAAACTAAGATAACTAATTCAATTTTTAAAATATTGATTAATGCTAAACTCAAATCAAAAAAAGATTTTAAATCTGTCTCACTTGATCTATTATTAATTTAACAGAATTGGACAAGTTAGTAATTTAAAGAGGTTATCGTATAGTATCACGTAATGCCTCTCTTACTCAAGTAAAGAGTTGTGCTGTGCAGGGAGTAAAATCTGTGAGCTCTTACAATGGCCTCTTCCAATTCCAAATTGATTCCTTAGGAAAGTTTAATTCTACTTCGATTTTTTTTATTGTGATTTTTTATTTTTAGTTGTCTTTTAAAAAAAACTTGTTTGATTGTTAATACCAATATAATTATATTATTATCACTAATAATAATTACATATTAATAAAATTTAAAGATAAATTATTTTAACCTCTTATTAATAAATTATGTGTAAAAATTATTTCATTTTATGAAATAAATAATTTTTAATTAACTTTTAATTTATAAATTAATATTTATCTTAAATATACTTTAATTATTAAAAAAATTATTCAAAATTCATATATCTTGAAAATATTTTAAATTTAATTATATTTATTAATAATTATTAAATTAAATTTATTTAGTTTAATTACAAAAATTAAATAAATTATTAAGTAAAATTAAATTATTCATAATTCATATTAACAATTAATTTTAGAAAATTAAATATATATAATATTAAATTAAAATTTTCATATATAATATTTCTTGCATTCTAAGAATAGGCAAAGAACACTTGAATTTGATTTTGCATTGTTGATCCCCTAGATGTTTCAAAATTCATGTTCCATTATGTGTCCCCTTAAAGTTGATATAGTTTAACAAAAAGGGCCTGTTCATTTCAGCATCAGAATGTGTATGAACTCGATAAGGATCATATCCTCGACCGAGTCTTAAAGGAATATGCTAAACATATGCCCCCACAACAGAATCATTCACCTTCTGGTTCAAGTTTATATTCATCTTTTTTTTCATACCTTCAAAAGCTCAGAAGAGTTTCTAAATACAAGCATGACATTAATCAGAATTCCTTCCAGCAATAGGTTCAACATGTAAAAACGGAAGCTTCAGCCACAACCATCATCATTATGTTCAAAAATGCCTCTATAAAGGCATAGAAGCATGAAAATTGTTGTGTAGAAACAATATACGCTTGACCTTTGTTATACATGCTTCATTTAAATATGTAAAAACATACTGCTGCCTTTCCTAAGTTACAAAAACTTCATAAGTGAAACAATATACAAAGAAAGCACCGTCAGTTAGCGTCCTGTCTTCTCAAAAAAGTGTTCTATCTGTAAGCACCCTTGAGACTGCAAGCCACTCAATTTGTTTACATACTTTCCCCTCTTATTAGGTATGTTTTCCTTATTTCCCTGTAAAAGATACAGAAATCTTTTTAGAGATTCCTAAAAATATGTCGCAGATAAGTATGCTAGTACAACTAGACATGACAATTGGCCTGAGTTCGATGGCTGTTGCAGTTTAACTCTCCAAACTGTCGTGGCTTTAGTCTTGAATATTTTAAATTTCCAGACCGAAACAATATTATTTGGTAAGGAGTTAAGAGCAGTTTTGACAAGGCTTTGGGTCAGTTCCCTAAACCCGAACCAAATCCAAAACCCAATCAAACTGACCTTGGTCAGTTGACTTTGCAAATTAGTTACAAAAATTGTTTGCTCCTTGCAAAGAGCAAGCTAGGGGAACTTTAATTCTTGAGCCTAAAATTCAGCAGGAAGCAAATTGCAAACAAGAGGATCAACAAGCAAACGATATTACACTGACAAATGCAGCCTAACTAACAAGCAAGTTGAAGTAGATTAGTTGAAGAAATTGATTCACCTACCAGTGAAGATTCATTCCAAGATCTTAGGACTTTTACTCTACCACCTTTCCCATCAGGTCCAACAGTAATTAAATTCCCACTATTTGTATTTGTGCCTTGTGCGGTCACTGATTCCTTGCAATTGCGACGCTTGCACCACTTACCTAAATATCTGTTTGTGCCATCAGGACCAAGCAATCCACTGGAGAAACATTTATCACCTGAATTTTTTTGTGTGTTAGTATCTAAAGCTCTAAGAAAGTGGCTACATAAAAGAAATTTACACAAGGGCAAAGTAGATTATTGGTAAAACCTTAGTTTTACCATTGTTTCAAACTATCTAAAAATACAAATGTGAAATAAAAGGAGCTTACCTGGTTTCGAAAGCATAACTGGAAACGGGGACTCCTTTTTAATTGTGAACAGAGGTTGATCTTTTCTGATGTTATCACAAAGCAAAGTAACTTCCTCATCATCAGTGGCAGCAAGAGTATTATCCTTATTGATGCGAGTACTTACATCATCAGGTCGGCTTGGATTATTTAGTTGGTACATTTCACTTTCAAAATCACAAAGTACTTCTGGCATATTAAGTGCAGGCTTCAAGTTCTCGCTGCTTGGATGTTTTAGATCAGGATCTAAAACTTCTATTACATCCTTAGGAAGATCCAAATCACACTCATCTACATCAATATAAGGACTTTTCACCTTACTAGGAACCACATTATTCGTAGCTCCTTTAGTAGACTGGGCACTCCTGTCGCTTACTATATTGCTCTTTTCTTGATCACTGATTGTGCCTCCACTTTGAGAAGAGTGTTTCCAAGCAACAAAACTCATTCCTCTACAATCTTCTGACAAGTATTTATTGTTGTTTACAGCATCAGAACTCTCATGGATAACATTTAGAGAAACTTCTGTACGATCCTCTTTTGAAGCTTTTAAAGCTCTCAAACCTTCATTATCTTTCACTTCAACAGCCATCTCTAGATCTTTGACTCTGGTCTAACAGTGGGCACAAGACAAACAATCATTCCTTGAAACCAAACACCATTATGTTCTCTCACTCAATTTTCTTTTACTTCAATAAAGGATGAAGGAGGGGAAAGGACAGAAAGGGGCATCGTAAACTTACTTTCAGTTTATCTATCTTTTGCTTTGCTTTCTCGAGTTTTTTGCTAGAACGAGCCTCACCTCTTCCAAGTTCATTGCATTTTGCCATTAAATCCTTATAACTCCTACATCATTAATCACATCTCAAAATCAAGTTCCAGAAACTTTGTAACCAAGAAAGATGTATCCGCAAGATAGTAATAATTGATAGCCTAAGTAACTTACTTATTACGAGTAACCAGCGACTTCCTCAGAACATCTATGGTATCTCTGTTATTGGCTTCATTACCAAAAGATGCAAGCTTCAATATCTCCTCTTCGTCCAGGTTGAGATCAGATACCCTGAATAGAGCATCATAAACAAACATCTTAGCAAACTTATTAAGACAAATCTTCACATTCTTTTTTGAACCCAAAGGTCCCAAACACATCTTTACTTACAGTTTGAGTGCGGCAAGCTCTTTGGCTAACGCCATATTCCTGTCTTGCAACTTCAAGTTATCCAACTTCACTGCATCCAGCTCCTAAAACACAAACTAAACTCAAATATGCACTACAAATAAAATGAAAGTTAAATCAGGCATTCCTTATAGAAAAAAAACAGCAATGAACAGAACGGACCTCAGACTTGGACCGAAGAAGCCTCTGAATTGATACTTTCTGCTCCACAGCATCATTTCTCAAAGCCACTTCCTTCTTCAACTTATCCCTACACTGAAACAACTGCAGGAAGAAGCCGCTTAATGAGACCAGGGAAACAATTTAATAAATGTTCAATTTTATCTTCGAAAATGTTGGGAACAATTCAAATAGACTGCTAAGCACCTCTTCGTTGAGGTGTTTAATATCATTCCCTTGACGCTCGAGGATTGAACCAAAACTCGACAACTTGGCCTCCAATTTTCTCACTTCGCCACGCAACAACTCAGGTTCATCCTCGCGAATGATCGTCTTCTGCGACGCTAACACCTCGTTTTGATCCCCAACCGACTGGAAATACAACCGAGCGACGCTGCTAGACGAGCAGCTCTGCTTACACACCGGACACGTGCACTTCTTCGCACTGACAGAGTACTCGAACCATTGCTGCAAGCTATGGCTTTCCAAAACTTAAACAACGTTTAAACAGAAATGGTAGAAACTAACAAAAGAGTCAAGTGAAAATCGGTTACCAGAGTTCGTGGAAGACGTGGCCGCATATGGAGATGGCTTGGAGATCTTCGACTATTGGCTTCAGATCTTCGTAGCAGATTGAGCAGATGGCACCGGCCATCACCTCCCTCTCTGTTTGCTGCTCGCAAGTGGGCACGCAAGCACCGTCGTTTGGCTCCGTCTTGACCTTGTAAAGTGCGAAACGACGAAAAAATTGCGAGGGCGGGAAAAAGAAAGAAGCCGGGAAATTTTGTGTCGCATAAATTCATAATGCCACGTGGCGAAACCACGAGGATGGTAAAGCCGACTGGTACTAATTGTCCGAAACGGGTCGGGTCATGCCGGAGAAGGCCCTGAACCTCTGCAAAACTGAGTTTTGTGAGTTCTTCAAAGCATCGAATTTTTGCGATTTTAGCAACAAAAACACTGCTCCTGTTCGTCGGAGGCGTCCTTCCTCTCGTTAGTTGACGGAAGATTACCGAATTAAAGCCTAATTCAGGTAAAATACGCCCTCACTGTCTCCTTTCTTTATCTTCAAGTTGAAAACATACTACACTAGCTTTGATTCCCAGAAAATGTGCATGAACACAGAAATAAATTAAAAACAGTTCCTAAGAACTGTATGATAATTAGGAATGTTTACTTCCTTTAAATGAAAGAAAATGAAGTACGTTACAGGAATGTTTTCAATAGCTCTTTTTGTGTTCCTTCATTGGCTGAATGATAAAGTAAGAAATGAAATATGCTTTAGACTTCATGAATGTTTAGGATCCGGACCATCTCCTCTTCAAATTTCGTAAACATTGGAATTGGGGTCTTCAAAACAAGGGACGTACCACAGATGCTTTTACTTCTTTTTCATTCTGATTCTTCTTATTGGAATACCCTTTTGTAAGATTGAAATTTATAGCTTGTGGAAATTCCAAAAGATAATACCTACGATTTGGCAGAAACATGCTTACTTCATTCTGCGTTCTGATATTTGATGGGATTTATTAATTAATTTCATTTATTCTTACACAGCCTTCTCCTCTTGCAACCAATGTAAAGACGGTGTTCACTTGTCAACTAAATTCAGTGACTGATGTACGTAGCAATTATTAAGACAAGCTGTTTCACAGGTTGGAAAATACATAACTGAAGGTCTTGAGGGGGCTAGAGATAGCCAGAATGAAGCTGCAGCTTTGGGGGAAAGGTTTGTGCTGGGCACAAGTGTTAGTAGAAGGGTAGCTGCTGCAGCTGCTTCTGCTGTAATTTCTTAGTACTAAATATCTGATTTTTGTATATGAGGATGCTTTACTGCAATAAATAGCTAAATAGTCGGAAATATAGTAACTTGATGTTGGCATGTAGGCAGAGGTTGCTGCAGCTGCTGGTGAGAGCAGTTTCAAAGCTTTAATGGTTGCTGTACAATGTTGTGGCAGTAGTGTGGCCATAGTTCAGCAGGCATGTTGCATTGCATTGATCTTCTGTATGCATAATGTTAGCAGCTGACAATTGCCGCATTTTATCAGAACCTGAAGTAGTTGGAACTTCTTTTTTTTTGCAGTATTTTGCAAATTCTATATCTTGGCTCTTGCTACCTGTTGATGGTGCACATGCTGCCTCATGGGAAGAAATGGCAACAGAAATGTCCAGTGCAGAGGCTGCTGCTTACAAAGGGCTTCAACAATGCATCGAGACTGTTATGGCTGAGGTTGGTTCTTGACTACCCATTTTTTTATGCTATGGTAACTGGTTCATGGTAATTGAGGTTTTTTGTGCCATCAACTTCCATTCTATAGTTCCTCAACAGGTACAACGGTTGTCATCAGCTGAACAAAAAGCTACTGATTATCGGTCACCTGATGATGGACTTGTTCCTGATCATCGTCCAAGAAATGCTTGCAGAAGGGAATTTACAAACTTTCTGGGCTTTATCCTCATCTCATATTTGAAATATCTCATTGTTCTAACAAACTGTTTCTTTCCAGAATGGTCAATGTCTTTATGGTAGCTCCTGAAAGCCTTTCTACTCTGTTTGAGGGTACGCCAAGTATCAGTAAAGATGCACAAAGGTACGTCAAGGCAGATTAGTCGGTAATTGTTTGGTACAACTTGTTTTGCCTCTGTTGAAGTCATCCAATCATCAAATTGAAACTAGTTGGCACGCATATTATTTATGATCTGGAATCTCTAAATCACATACGGTTTAAATATATGTGAATACTGACAGGTCCCAGTCCAATTCTTGAAGAGCATCTCCCCTTTTGGCAAAATGAGTGGAACTGAGAAGAACTTTTGTGTGCCTGCCTAGAAAGTTCCATACACCAAAAAGTTACAACTGGGATTGGGTACATGGACAGGAAAGTGCTGTGAAATGCTGGTAATGCGAGCATGAGTCAATTTTGCTGTTGAGTTGATGTGATTCAAAGACCACATCTTTCTCAACCAAACACCAGGAAGAAAGACTTTTAGAATGGAAAGTTGCAATCTGGACTTACGTATTTCCTATATTTGCCCTTAACCTCATGTTCATGGTTTCTTATTTCCTATTCTGATGTGCTTTGGCTCAAGAAAGGTTGTCTTCCTCTTGATGGCTATGTTTTATTTGGCTGGCGTATGGGTTTATTCAACTTAGAGAGGATTGCAAGAGCGCAAAACTTGCATCCAAAGTCAGCTCCTTTTGGACAAGCTCTAGTTGATACCATAGTGAAGTTGATATCTCAGTTGGTATCTTATGTGAAGCACCTATAACTCTCACCTCTAGTTGGAATCTCATGGTTGGACAGAATCCAGTCAGTGGGTAGACTTGGAATCAATTCTGGTTCCAGTACCTTTGGGCTGATCTTAGATGCAATAAATATGTATCCTTTGATGTTCCATTTAAATGTTAGGTTTTGCTGCTTTGCTTCCAAGGATGGATCTCGTCCTCTGTATCCTTGTAAATGGTAATTCTTGGACTTGTTAAATGACATATTAGTGATGATATTCTATGTAGGAATGTTAAGAGGCTGAGCTTATTAGTTTAAAATTAACAACTTTAATTTGAGTTGATTGAATTTCGGATAACTCCGGTCTAACCGGCCTCAGGTCTTCTGTCCCATTTTTTGTGTACCAACCTTGTCCTATTTGATCTTAACCATCTATTTTTGTGGGTCCCACATAAATAGATGGTTGAGATCAAATGGGACAAAGTTGGTACACAAAAAATGAGACAAAGGATCCCATATAAATAAATGGTTGAGATCAAATGGGACAGAGTTGTTTTACAAAAAATAGGACAGAGAATCATGTCCCGGTTTAACCTGGCCTAGAACAAAGCTCGAAAAGACTATGATAACCTCTAATGATGGAACTTGCACATGTAGAGGTTCAAATTGCCTTGTATAAGTTCATCCTCTTCGTCAACCAGAAAGAAAGGGTACCTCGTAGTGATCAAGACCTCTAAGCACCACGTATAAGTTGTGATGAGTGGGGTGTCATCTATTTATACTACTAGTAGTGTGGCACTACGAGCATCTCGCTCTTATGGAACCCAATATTAATATAAAGGGTTATATTATATATCAATTATTGTGATTTAAAATTTATTATTTATTTTATTGGTATTGTATAATTATTATTTTGGTTAGTTTTACATCAATTCATAATTTTTAAAAATTAACATAATACTTGTGATTAAAAAACCGAGCCAGTTCAACCGTTATAATTTTAAATTGATCAACTTTTCAAGTTGGTTTTTATTTTTAGGTTCAATTTATTTTAATAATCTTTGTTGCTAAAAATTTATCAGTGTATTAATTAATCAATCAATTTTTATAAACTAATTGATTTTTATAAGTTAAAATAAACTTGTTAATTTTTACCTAACAAAATATTTTTAATTAAATTTTATTTTAAGAAAAATCTTATTCAATCTTGTTTCAAATTCTTAAGTTTTAATCAGTTTTATGACAGCTAATATTAATTAACTCTTTTAAATCTTAAACTTTTTATTTTATCAGCTTCAATGTCTAGTCTGATTTTTAAAATACTGCATAATACGTCCTGTTAATTAAGATTAAAAAATCAAAATCTAATATATTTAATCATAATATAAACGTGTCGATCCACCTAAGAAATTTTTGTGGGTTGTTTACGAGTGGTTATCTTCATTGATGGGCAAAAGGTATGCAGTAGTAATATCTCCTTGCACCAAACATCCATGAAAACAACAACTGCTAAGGAGACCCCACAGACACTCTTATCCATCTCTCGGTGGTAATCGATTACATTGTCACCCCCAAACTCCAAAACTCCTCTCAAGTCGTTGTCCACCATCGATTCTATCGAATCTACTGCTACTAAGTGGAACTTGTAGCAGCAACTTGCCTGAAAATGCTGCTTAAGACGTGGTTTGAGTGATAGGAACTACAAAGGATTTCTCAAGGAATCTATGTAAGTCTTCCTTCCTCAAGACTTCCTCTTAAAGAACCTATAAGAGTTGTAGCTTTGTCAAGACATTGCACTAGTGATTGCTAGTTCACGTTATATTAAAATTTAGAGTAATAGACATAGCCTTTCTCATTCTAGGATCATTAACGCATCTTGAAAAGATCTACTAAATTCATCGATTTCAAACGATCAAAACGATCAATTATTGATAAAATTCTTCGGTCAACTCTTGCTAAAATATTCGTTTAGACGATAGTTTTAAAAACATCATAAATTAAATTCGTGCTAATTGATGGGTAAGAAATTTATAATAATTGTTTGATTTTTATAATTTTTAAAAAGTCTTTTTAATTTTTAGTTTTTTAAAAAAATTATCTAAAACTTGAGTCATTTCAATTCAAATTTGATTGAAATTAATAATTTAGAATATTTTTATTTCTGTTCTTGATTTTATGTTTTCTGATAAATGTTTATTGTATATGTTAAAATTTATTATTAATTGTATCAAATTTTATTTGAGGACATAGTTTATTAATTACTATATATATGCTTAAAATTATCCAATACTGTTGAAAAGAAAATAATTATGTATTTCATTATCAATTAAAAATTGACTCAGAATCATTGTTACTTATCTTTTTACATCTCAATTACTAATCAAATAATACAAAATAATTTCAGTCTGATCTAAAATTAATAAAATTTGTTTTGATTATAATTTAGTTCAAATTAAGGTTATAAAAATCATTTTTTGAATTAAGTTTACATCTCATAAACAAAATTTAAAATTTTACACCTTATATCACTCCAGATCACTCGATAATAAGGATGATAATAAGCAAGGTCGAACTAGGGCCTCACTTGACCTAGCTTGTGACCCGATCGACCGATAGCTACTGACCTATCCATGTTTTTTAAAAATTAAAAAAAACTACTACTTTTTTAACATTCTCTTCAAGGCATGGATTAACTTGTGGCTTGGTCGGGTCAAACAATCTTGACCCATGATCCGGGCTGACACTACCAACCCTACTCGTTAAAAAAAAACAAAATGGTGAACTAGAGTTTGGACCCAACCTATTAGCATTCGTGGTAAAATTGAGAAAAGCATTTTTTTTTTGTTTAAAGGAAATGAACAATAGAGATTACAAAATTAGTCGGGAGAAACAGGTCCCGACTGATCCTCTAAGTGGACACATTGGCACCCTATATGTGGGAAAGCATATTCTTTAATTCTTTTAGAGTAATAAGTTCTGACTAGAACCAAATGACGGCAAACTAAAGATCCGCGATAAAGCAACCTAAGTCAAAGGGTATCGTATGTAGTTGAAGAAGGGTATAAAGAGAAAAGAAAAAAGCAAAAAAAAAAAAAAGCAAAAGCCAAAAGGTTATGTGTCGACGTACGGTTTATAGCTAGTGGTAGTGCGTGGACCAGTTCTTCGTCCCTCCCTCTCATATACACTGGCCACGTCATCGCTATGTGTAAATGTTGACTTTTATTCTTGGTTGAAAAGATGGAGATTTCTAAGAATCTTCACCTATCACTCGTTTTCGAATTTGACTTTTGGAATATTGTTAAAACAGTTTGACTTTTTTTAAGTAAAATTTTAAATTAATCATTTTTTAATTTTAAAGTATTTAATTTGAATTAGTTTGATAATTTTTATTGTTTAAAATTGATCAATTTATTAATTAAATAGTTAATTTTATAAATTAATCAGTTCATATAAACTAAAATAAATCTATTAATTTTCATATAATAACTTTTTAATTAAACTTTAAAATTTTCAATAGTTTATGATATTTTTTCATTTTTTGAAGTTTTTTTAATTCTATTTAATTTTTAATTAGATTTTTCATGATCTAATATTGATTGAACCTCTTAAATCTTAAATCTCTTGTTTTCTCCGTTTAATTTTAACTTTGAGTGTTTCTTACTTCCATGATATTATTTACTTTATATACTTATCTTTCTTGACATAACTAATCCCAAAATTCAACTAAAATACATTCATTATATTTGCTATCAACCATACAAGTGGCAATGAATAGATTGAGATAAGATGGCTTGAAATATTTATTTCACTTATTAAATAAAAACTATTTTTTAGTTAATTATATTAAATCCCTTTAAGATAAATTTAGTTTGATGTTTCACTCAATAAATAAAATTAATTATTTATTGTAGTTTCCCATAAATTAATTACTAAAATTAATTGTTCATGAATATTCTAGACAATATTTAACTTTATTTTTCTTAAGTAGATGGAAGAAAAAAATAAAGAGTTAGCTTGAGATTTAAGAAACACGAGGAGAGCTAAAAATATAAAATAATAAAGAAAAGCTTTCACACTTTTGACCATTTTAAATATTATAATAAACTAAAAACTATTAAAAGTAGACTTTTGGTCAAGTTTCCAAATTTAAAAAAAAATGATTAATCGGGTCGGCTCAACCCATCAAGTGTCGACCCCACACGCTTTCAACACCATGCCTCGTGCAACCCACGTTAGGGTACCAATCACAAAAATTAATAATTAGTTTCACGAAATTTATAGCCACCGTCGGATATGCTCAGGCACACGTTGAGTGAACCAGAATCTAGTTACGATCAAGGGATTCCTGGACCGTCCGGTCCTTCATCATCGGATTCGCTTGGAAAACGAAACCCGAAACTAGACTGAATCACGAGGCACGCGAGTTAACGGCCTGACTCTTTCCGCAAAAGATGTGGGCCCAACAAGATCCGCCAGCTGTCAAAGTGCCACCTCAACTTATCTCTCGGTGCACCGCCTCACGCGCCCAGTCAGTGTTACAAAATTCTTTATTGTGGTTTTGTCTAAACGACAAGTCGGCAGGTTCAACTGTATAAAGTAAACGGTAAATACGTGTGCTTTCGCTTTTGCTTCTTCTAGATAACTTTTCCTAGACCGACGGGTGCGCTTTGGATTAACGTAATTAAAATAAATTGTACTTAAATTAATTAAAGATTAATTAAACTTGACTTTAACTATTAGTTGATTATAATTATTTTATAATATTAATTTAATTAGTTTAGCTAAATTTTATTAATTAAATTAAGTTAGTTATTGGATTAATTTGCGTGTATTTTTATTATTTTTAATTATTAAAAAAGGTATTTTAAAAAAATTAAAAATTCGAAAAAATTCTCCATCTCTTGATCCGTAAATCACGAGCTCTGACGTGTGCGTGTAAACCACTCTCTCCCGAGCCCCATACACCGCTCACAGTACACATTACACAAACACACAGCCTTTGACATTGTCCCAAAGTCAAAACTACAACCTCTTTTCAATGTCTGAAATCATGCAAAGAAAGAGAGAAAGGAAAAGACAAGATAAGCATTCAGATGCCAAATTGCCGTTCTCTCTCTCTCTCTTCTACTTATATAATATTATTGTTTCTCTACTCATTACATCTTCCTCCGATCCTCAGCCATTTGGCCTTTCTTTTTCTCTATCTAAACCCAAAGTCAGCGCCTTGTTTTGTCTCCTTCCTCTGCGACCTTGTTGCACAGGCGAAAGGTACAGGTTTGCACAGAGCTTGTTTCGAGGTCGAGGCCATGGAGGTTGACTGGGATCTTCACGCCGTTGTCAGAGGCTGCACTGCTGCCTCCTCCACCAGCTCCGGCAGTGTCATCACCACCGTGTCCACATCCACCAACAGTTCCAGTTGTTCTAGAGCTGATTTTGGAACTCGGTCTTTCTTTTCTTCATTTGGTTGCGGGGAGCAACAAGTTGCCAACTTTTTATCTCTAACATCAGATCCTTTTGAAGCAAGAGTCGGTGGTGGAGATTTGCAAGAGCTTTACAAACCCTTTTTCCCTAAATCTGAGCCTCTTTATTCATCATCACAAAGTGTACCCATCTCTTGTTTTACTCCTCTCAAGGAACAATTGCAGATTAAGCAACAGCAACAACAACTGCAGTCTGAGAAATCTCGTGCTGGTTCGGTGAACAACAGTGCAAACTCTCACGCCGGTCGATCCAAGAAAAGGTGAATCCTTTGTACTTTTAGGCTTTAGCAATCTTTGCTTGGGTTACTTAAAGAAAGTAAAACTGTTTTGTTTTTTTTTTGTGGTAACATTTCTCTTCTTTTCACAGGAAGAACCAGTTAAAGAAGACATGCCAAGTACCAGCAGAAGCTCTATCTTCAGATGTATGGGCATGGCGGAAATATGGTCAAAAACCCATCAAAGGGTCGCCATATCCAAGGTAAAGATTCCTAGTAGACCTTGATTTTCATCGACTTTTGATTGTACTCTCTTGTTTGCTTCGTTTGTATCTGTTACGAGGTCAAAACCTTAATCTTTACGAATCTCACCGAGTTAAGTTTTGTTCTTTTTCAGGGGCTACTACAGATGTAGCAGTTCAAAAGGTTGTATGGCTCGAAAGCAAGTTGAGCGTAACAAATCGGACCCTGGAATGTTCATAGTGACCTATACTGCAGAGCACAACCATCCGGCACCTACACATAAAAACTCACTCGCCGGAAGCACTCGTCAAAAGACCTCCACCTCACAAACCGTCACTGTAAGTGACTGCAATAACGATAACAACAAGCCTTCACCGGCAAAACCCACGTGCTCATCTCCGGCGGCCTCCATGGAAGACGAGTTCGTGCCACAAAGTACAAACACAGTTGATAGTAGAGAAGAGAAAGATATAATGGATGACGATGAGGATGAGTTTGATGGGTTCTCGGATATGGGTGTGAGTGATGATTTCTTTATGGGTTTGGAAGAACTCCCGCTTCCAGTCACGGGAGACCGATTCTCCAGTCATTTGACACCGAGTTTGGCTCGTCCTTGGCTTGTTAACAATGCCACGACAGCTGCCGGCGGCATCTGAGATTAACCAACGACGATTTGGGTTTTCTAAAGTCTTTTAGTTTGTTTAGTTTTGTTTATCTTTTTCAATTGATTATCTGTAAACTAGCTCATGTGAAGCGACACACAAACGTTGTTCGTAGGAAAAGAAAAGGCAGAGATTCAGCCATTTTCGGTTCTAAATTAATATTCCTAGGCTGAGTTGACGAGAATTTGTTTACGAGGATTCAGGTGCACATTGGTTGAGATGAATTTCTATATTTTCCCGACACTACAAACAAAAAGAGATTAATAAGTCTTGAATTGAAGTGATGTCCAAATTTCAGAATCTGGTTCTGGTTTCTCTCATCCTGCTCTCTTCGAAAGTCGAAACCTTGAAATCTACAGCGTACAACTTTTGTGTTCGTTGAGTGCTTGAGAATAGTAAAGAAGTAATACCTTTTTGACTTTTGGTTCCTACAGAACTCCACAAAAGTTGTCTCTATTACCAAACTTTCCGACTTTTATGTCCATGATACTTGTTTCATGGATTAGAAGTTAAGGTTTTTCGAATATTTGATGTCTTTTATAGGTAAAATATCGATTTAACTGAATTCTAAGAGGGTTATTTCAATCCAAAAAAATGAAAGTCTCATATTGTAAAGGCCCAAATTACACCCTAGTAGAAATATTATATGTCTACGTGGTATGATTAAAAATTACACGTGCCTTGAATCTATAGTCTATTAAATCATGATTAAACGTATATTTGAACTAGGAAAATTGTTAAGTGACAAGACAAGTTGGTATATAAAAATTAGGGTGACTAAGTCTATACATTTAGTGACATTTGACATAAGTAAATAAGGGACAAATGACAGTACTGAATGACATTTGACATCATTGATTAATTAATAACAAACGACCCAGCAAGATTGTAACATTTGGCAACTTGAGGAGGGGACAAATGAGATGCATGCAATGGAGGCATATTCCAACTTGGTGTTAAGATTATCCTAATTTCACTTGGATTTTGGAGTTGTGTTTGTTGCTTGAAAGGCTAGTTGGCTTGTTCTTGGAGTTGGAATTTGAAGTTCAATAGGTAAGGGAATTCTAAACTTGATAGTATATATGTATTAATACAAGTTCTATGATGATTGAATTGGCATGGAACATGTGTTATGAAAATGATAAATAAGTACTGAAAAAGTGAGCTTTTTATGGCAAAATCTGTTCTGGTTTTGATGCGTGAAAGACTATGCTTTATGAGTTGCCTAATGAATATTTTTTAATTGGATTTGTACATGATTTGGAAGAGGAATTGAAGTATAAGTAAGGTAGAATTGTGGTGAAATGAATGGATTTTGATGAAGGTGTTTGGGATTTGGAGTGAAGGAGTTTAAACCTGAAAAATCATAGGAAACTGGGTAGTCCACGATCGTGACACTCATCCCACGATCGTGGGCAAATACATTAGCTTCTGTTACGATTTTGGGAAGGTACCCCACGATCATGGACAAGGTTATGACATGAAAATTTCTATTTTGTACAATTGTTGAACCACATAAGATTAAGACACTTTATTACGGTGTATTTGAACTTAATTAAGGTTGGAAATAAACCTAGTTTGATGTTAGATTAATTGATTAAAGGTTGAATAAGTTTTGAGTTGATAATTGAGGTAATAACTTAAGGAAGATGTTGTTTGATATCAAAGTATCTAATGTTGGAATATATGATTTATTCAAAGCATAAGTGTGTTCTTATGGAAACAAATGTGATCTAAAGGATATAAGCAATGCGTTAGTTATGAATGCTAGTGAATGGGGAACTTCTGTGAATACATATAAAGTGTAATTACTTAATGTATTCAGTGGTGCATTATCGTAAATGTTTATGTTTATGAGGCATGTTAAGTTTGATCAAATGTGAATGAACATGTTCAATTTGAGCAGGATGAAGTAAAGTCATGTGTTATGTACTACATCTTTTACATGTGATTCTGAAATCCGAAATGGTTTGTTTTAAAATTGCCAAGTCCTAATTATTGGTAAATAGACATACTTAGAAGGGTCTGCAGCTGCTCCTATTCTTAGACACTCCAATGTCTTATGTACTTTAACACTATGGTGTTCCCTGTTCTTAGACACTATAATGTCTTCTGATTCAGAAACTTAAATCTCTTCTGTTTCTATTGATACTAATCATTGACATCCCCTATTCTGTTCCCGTTATCCACTTCTGTAAAAAGTACTAACATGTTAATCTGTTTTGTGTTTTGATATATGTTCAGTTCTGAAACAAGCTAAGTTTTGATCTGATACAAGTTATGCCTTGATCTGATACATGTTATATTATGTTCTGACACAATTATATTATGTTCTGAGACTTTTTAAGTTCTATTCTGAAGTAAGGATATTCTGTTCTGATAGTTATGATTTGCTCTGGTGCAAGAATATTATGTTATGATGAATTATGTTATGTTCTGATGCTTTTAATGGCCTGATTACTCTTTAATTTGAATAATTAAAGATTGCTTATGATATAATCTGATTCAGTGCATGCGAATGCTAGGTGACTGTTAGAAACAGTAGCCATTTTATATCTTGTTTAGCTATTCCCCACTAAGCTTTATGCTTAGCAAAGTAGTTTTACCTCTGTGTAATTTTTGATAAGAAGATTTAAGACTAAGACAAAGACAACTGTGGTAGTCAAAGAAGGATGTGTTTTGTTTTGGAAAATATTCAGTTTATTATTGAGTTGTGCTCAATATGATAAAACATTTTGTATTTTTGTATATATGGTTTGTAATAACCTTAATTCAGGATGAATTTAGAAGTTAAGGCATGTATTTTGAAAAGTAAAATGTGTATGATATATTATGTTTATTATCTCAACCTATAATGAAATGTATTGTATTTTTGTCGGAGTTTCTTTTAAGGAAGTTTTAGAATGCTTTGGTATGATTTATATATGTTTTGTGTGACATCTACATATCCTCTCGGGAGGTATTAAGGTGTTACACAAATAATATTATTTTAAATTCAATCAAATTTGGAATCGCTTGATTAAGTTTTAGAATGTTGAACATTACACTAAAATAACCGATGATCTAGACCCGATTAGCATATTACCAACCCTAATTCTCTCCGTTAATAAGCCAAGAACTTTTTTTCTCAATAATAAGCTTGTTTATACATAATTTTTAACTATTTATTCAAGTGTTTTAAAAACTGATTCGGTTTGGATGATTTTATAGTGAAAAACTTGAATCGACTAATTTTTTGGTTTAATTTTTAAATTTTCAAATTGATTTAATGTAATAATTTTTGTTGTTAAAAACCAATTAGTTTGTTAATTAATAAGCTATTTTTTGTAAACTAATTAATTTTTATAAACTAAAATAAACCGATAAACTTTCATTTAATACTCTTTTTTAATTAAAATTTAAATTTTTGATAAATAAGAATAATCTTCTTCCATCATTTTTATTCTTTTTAAATTAAAATTTTAATTTTTTAATAAATAAGAATAATCTTCTTCCATCGTTTTTTAAATTCTTTAATTTTATTCAATCTGTAACCGATTTTATGATGATTTAATACCAGTTAAACCTTAAATATTTTGTCTTCCTGATTTAACTTTTGGTCTAGTTTTGAAAATTTTGATTTATTCAACTCAATCTGGGAAGGATCCCACTTAAATCTCACTCAAGTAAGACCATAGGAAGTTTTTGTAAGTTGTAGTCGACGATATTGTTAAGTGTGACTAATTCCTTAGAAGTGGCACTTCAACTTTATCGACTCCATTCAAGAGCTCTTACATTCATTATGAAAATATAGTAACATGCATTCCTTAGTGAACTATGGAACTTGAAATGTTCACCTCTATTTATTTCACAGCTTCTATCTAAATTCCCAGAAGTTTATATCGCAGAGGAAGCTTCTCATGTAAACATATATCAAAGTGAACTTGGAATCAAAGTAGATAAAAGCAACTATTGCAAGAATTACCATATAAAACAAAAGAATGTCTCGAGTATTTGGTTATTTGTACCTTCCCCTTCTAATTATTGCTTGTTGTGTCAAACCATTGAAGATAACGTAAGAGAAAAGGAGACAGTAACTTATACTAAATGAATTGTTCTCTCTGTGGATGTTGTATTCAGCTCCCTGGTAAAGATGAGGTGTTGGGGTCGGATCATCCTCCCCTTTGGCTTCTTTGCTAGAATCAGACCTCATATCAGGACAGGAAATTTTATGCAAGCCAAAATCAGTTTCCTTGGGACGGTGTATTCATGGAGTTCGAAGAGTTGGACGTTAGCAGAATCAGAAACCTGCTTAAGATAAAACTAACTCCAGATTTCGGCATACCATTCGGTGCTGCGAGAGGCTCTCGAATATGAGAATCTCGTACAGTCCAGCCTCTCATTTCATGCTTTACGCATATCAATTCTTCAATTATGTGAAGGAACATTGGAGAACCTTAACCTAGAAATATACCAGTGGCAATTCTTAGCCAACAGCAGCACGTGTTTTGAAGTATCGTATGCTCTCTTCTGCAAAGCCATTTTTGGCAGCATCAGGAGAAGTTCTGTATCCTTGAACAAAATTTCTTAATTTCTCTGCTTCACCAACTGCAGGGAGCCATTCTGTAAGTATCTCCATAGTTATATAATCGGGATGGCATGACTCCTCAATCATTTTATCCATCAACTCAAAGGCCGTTTTCAACCACCTTTTTTCCTTGAGGCCTTTGAAAATGGCATTGTAGGTGGTTGTATTTGGTCTAACCCGTTTGACTTTCATATCATCAAATAAGGAAAGAGCCAATTCTACATGATTATGCTTGCACAAGGACTCTATAAGGATATTATATATCACAGTGTTAGGTACTACCTTTGATGTAGCATCCATATCCTTGAAAATCTCTATGGCTTTAATAACTTCCCCCAATAAGCAATAAGCATGTATTAGTGTTCCATATGTAACAACAGTGGGCACCACCCCATCCTTAATCATCCTTTTCAACAATCTAAGAGCAAACTTAAATTCCCCACTTCTGGCAAAATAAGAAATCAAAATGTTATATGTGACAGAATCAGGCTTCAATCCAAATTCCTCCATTTGCTTGAGCAAATTGTAAGCTTTATCTAACTTCATCCTCTTGCAATATCCACCAATTAAATCATTATAGCACACTATATCGGGACAATACCCACCTTCTTTTAACTTTGACAAGATAGAACAGGCTTCATCCATCTTTCCAGCTCGGCTCAAACCAGAGATCAAAGTATAGTACACAAGCGCATCCGGAATGCATCCACCACTAAGCATTTGGTCGAAAATTTCCATCGCCCTATCAAAATTGTTAACATTGCAAAATGCATTAATCAAGGCAGTATAACTAACAACATTACCCTTTAAACCTTTCCTTTGCATCTCACCAAAGAACTCAAATGCACTATTAACTCTCCCATGTCTGCACATGCCATCAACCAAAGTATTAACAGTAACCACATTGGGTACAACTGAACCCCCCTCTCTCTTCATCTCATCAAACAACTCCAATCCTCGCTCTAGCTGACCATCTTTACAAAAACCATCAATCAAACAATTGTAAGTAACAATATTAGGATCATACCCCTTCAATCTCATTCTTTCCATCCACCCGACTCCTTCTTCTAGTCTCCCAACTTTACAAAGTCCATCAATCAATGTGTTGTAGATAACAACATCTGGTTCAATCGAAACCTCTTGCTCTACTTCACCTCCATTCATCTGTTTAAGCACCTCCAGTGCATCATCGACTCTCCTAAACTTGCATAGCTGATTAATCAAAATCCCAAATGTGATAACATTTGGCTTAATCTCTATCTCCTTCATCTTCTCCATAAGGTCATTCATTCCCTTAATGTCTCCATTTCTCCCAAGTCCAGTCAATAAAGCATTACAAGATTCAACTTGTAAACTAAACCCCAACTTTATCAATTGATTAAACAAGTCCCAGGCTTTATTAGCCATCCTATTCCGACACAGCCTAGTGATCAATTGACGATTCCATTCTGAACTAAGAAACACACCATGTTCCCCTAGTTTCACCACTACATCAACAACCTCCTCGTCAGTTACATCCCTACCTGGCCTCTTTGCTTTCGAAAACCAATAGGAAAAAATCGACCCTGTAACATCATCAGGAACGCAACGAGAATCTTCATTCGACGCAAGCATTTCTTCGAACAACTTGAGCGCATCATCAAGGCGCCCGTTTCTCAACATAACTTCAATCAAAAAATTCCGTACATGAGTGTTCTTAACGGATGCATCGACTTCACGGAGCAAGAGGAGAGACTCCTCCGTCAATGGGTCCCTTCCAAAGTGGCGAACGAGTAGCTTAGCGGCGTTGACGGTGAGCGGAATGTTCCAATCCTTGGAAGTTCTATAAAATTCGAGAAGCTTCGTGCACGAATCAGGCTCGCGGGTAGCGAGCTCCAAGACGGCCTGAAGCGTGGAGGAGAGGAAATGGGCGTCGGGCCAAGGAGGGGCATTGTGTTTGAGAAAGTGAAGGAATTGGAGCGCTCGAGAGGAATTATTCAAACGGCGGGTGATTTGATAGAGAACGCGAGAAGAACAAGAAGAGTGTGGATAGAGAACTGAAATGAGTTGGGCGGTGTTCCATTCATGTTGTGGGGCCTTGAGGAGGAGGTTTAAGGCATGTGTTACAATAGAATCATCAACATCGTTGTGTTTGAGCAGTGGAGGCGGTGGTTGTGCCGGTGGGGCGGATTCCGCCGACAAGTGACGGAGGAGGAAGGAGGCAGTGTTGATAATCTGCCGGAGGTTAGGCTGCTTTGAGGTCGATACAACAATGGCCATCTTGGTCAAGTGGCTTCCAAGATGGATTTTGTTTCAAGGGGCCGAAATTGTATGTAGTCATCAGAGACGAAAGCATAAGAAATTATATTATTCATTTTTTATTCATGCTCAAATTATTTGAAAATAATGAGCTAAATTTGGATTTATTAAACTTAAAATTGTACGGATAAGATTTAGTGTCTGTTTGGTTTAACTTTTAAAGAATGAATAAGCATTTTTTCTACCACAAAAGCTATTTTTAAACTTAAAATTATATGGATAGAATTTAGGGTATGTTTGGGAGTTTAGGATGGAATGGAATGGAATGACAATTAATGGAATGGAATGGAATGGAGTGGAATGGAATGGAATGAAATGGGTCACTCCATTGTTTGGAAGTTTAAATAAAATAAGAGAGAGACTCCTTTGACCATTGTTTGGAAGTGATACTAAAAATG
>JAOSBM010000004.1:2942781-2954518 GCA_027568955.1 Erythroxylum tenue
TTATTTAAAGTTTATATATTTTGAAGATATTTTGGATTTATTTATAGTCACTAATAATAATTAAATTTAATTAATATAATCATTAATAAACTATTAATTTAAATTAAATTATTCATATTATTAATAATTAATTTTAGTTAAATATATAATTTTAAATTATATTATTCACAATTCTTATTATTAATTAATTAATATTTAGTTTATAGTCAATTATGAAAAAATAGAAATAGAAAAAAAACTACTTTTATAGTTTCTTAGATTTAAGAAATAGGAAGAAACTAAAAAAAAAAACTCAAATAAATAGTTTTTAATTAAATTTGAAAACAAAAATAGATAACTAAAAATAAATAGAAACAAGGAAAACACAAACTAAAAAGAATAAGTTATAGATTCATTTTAGTTCGCAAAAAAAAAAGGTTATAGATTCATTTATATAAATAATTATGGCAATTGGTGGATGTTGGAATAAGAGAAGTTTTAACACTCTCGAGTATTGTTGTTGTTTGTAGTTAAATTTTAATAGGGTTGTCAATTTAAGCTGGGCCAGCCTGATTTTGCCCTAGGTTGGATCACGAGCTAAATTGGTTAGGTCTGGTTGGGCCATAGGACAAGGTTGGGCCAAGTACAGGTCAAGCTGGGACGGCCCGTGACTCGACCAGAACAATAAAAACATCATTTTATAAAATTAGTCTTTTAAAAAATGATAAATAAGGTCGTTCAGGTCAGACTCTTTATGACCCATTTGACTATAGGTCAGGTCAGGAACGACCCGAGCTCGGCTCATTGACATCTCTAAATTTCAATTACCATGGCATAAGGCAAAAGGTGAACTTTAAGGCATGCAGGGTGATTAAGGGTATTTAATGGTTGATGTAAAGGCCGATTAAGACCTGGCTCAAAATTGAATTTTTTTTTCTATTAGTTACTGATAAAATTGTGTATTATTAAATTTTTCAGAGTTTGCATATCAATGAAATTTTTATTAAATTTTGTTGTTGTTGTATAAAATCTCAAAAGTTCAAATTCAAGTTGTAGAAAGAGCAAGTAGGAATCACAAATGGAATTTAAGTTTAAATTACTTCAGTTTAAGTTTAAATTTAATAAATTTTAAATTTGATTAATAAAAATGTCTTAAACAAAAAATTAATGAATCCATTTATATTTTATCAAATTCAAATTTAATTTTAAATATTAATTGAGTTAGATTTCTACATAAATTTAAATATTAATTTTAAACTTATGTACAAACCTAACTCAATTAAGGATGACAATATATTAGTCCATAAACACATATTCAAGTATTTTTAATGAGCTAATTTATAGATCGAGGCCTAGATTGGCCCGAGGCATGTATCAAATGCATTAAAAAACAAAATCTTAAAAGTGTTATGAGGGAGGAATAATTTTCTTAAAATTTTAAATTTTAGTATTATTAATATTATTGTTATAGAATAAAATTTATTTAATTTAATAAGAATGATCAATCGCCTAATAATAAATCACGAGGAATATTAGAATGGATATATAATTAGTCCTTATCTTCCTTGAATAAGGATGGCAATGGCCCGAGCCACTGAGTCAGGACTAACTGACCCTTGGTGCTATGAGTCAGAGCTGTTAGAGAATATATAAAACTAATTAAGTTGGTCTCACACAACAGCTTAAGCTATTGTGGTGAAACGGTCACTTAACATGGTATCAAAGCTTTTGTGACCAAGTGATCATGAGTTCGAATCCTACCACCTACCTATTATTCAGCACAAGGTAAAGTGGGTCTGTGCAAGTTTCAAATTCAAAGGGCTTTCACTTGAGGGGGTGTATTAGAGAATATATAAAACCAATTAAGTTGACCTCACACAACAACTTAAACTGTTGTGGTGAAACGGTCACTTAACAAGAACTGCTTATCTTGTGATCCAGCCTCCAGCCTAATGAGCTACAGACTGGCAGGGTCGACCTGACCCAATTTATTAATTTTTTTTTAAATTCAAAAAATGTTAAAATGACGACATTCTGTCCTTCTCAATCTGAATTGAGCCTGAACAATCCTAGCTTAAGCCCGACCAGTAACTCGCTCTAGCTAGGAAATCCCAACCAATGACCTAGTCAATTCAGACCTAAACTAATTAATTTCGAACCGAACCGAGTCCGAGCAAAGTTGTCATCCCTATCCATGAACTTGATGCTCGTACAGAGTTGAAAAGATAGCGAAGGGTTCAGAACATTTTGATATAGAAGTCACTTATTTTGATCCTTTTCAAAAATATGTCGAAAATAGGTTATCCTATACTCGTTTTGTAATTTGTTTCCTTTACTTTCCTTTATATAAAAAAAAAAGATAGCGAAGGGTTGTTGATTTGAATGAGACGTAAAGGGACCAAAGAAAAGAAAGAAAGGAATAGTAATCGATCAGGAGCATCCACTATGAGCATATTTGGTTGGTGAACAACATCATCATATTCATATCCATAAAATAACGAGTTTTACAAAATTCCTTCACACGTGCTTTTACCAATTATCCCAGAGATATTTAGCAATTAATTAACTAAAATCCACTTATGTAACTAATTAAGTTACTGACATTAAGTATACACCTCAGCAAATTTCATTAAAATTCAAATAATTCGTAATAATTTTATCATTTACAATAAATATTTGCTCTAAATACATATTTGTAGCTAAACATAATTTATCAAAGATAATATAACAACCACACTTAGTAGAAATCCTACTAAATGTTGTTGTAAAAATTTACTTATAATATTTAATATTTTAAAAAATATAATTGAAAATATTCTAACAGAGTTTAAGTTTAATTTTTAATATAATTTGATCTCACGTAAATAAATAAACTCTACCTAAATATATCAATTATTTAAGAGACAACATATTCAAAAGAATTTAATATTTTGAGATTTTAATTTAATGTTTTCAATTTAATAATTTTTAAAAAATTCGTATAAATTAAATCAAAAATTTAGTTTTGCAAAAATAAATTTTTATGCGGTTTATAAAATTTTTAAAAAGTTGATCATTAAATTAAAATTTTTGATACTAAATTGAAAATTTATCAAAAGTTTTAATACTTTTAAATACATTATTATATTATTTAAATAAACATTAATATTAAAGAGGGCGAGTCTCGAAGTAACTGAGAAAGTTACTCCTTTACGACTACAAGGTCATAAGTTCAGATATTATTTCTTTGTAAAAATACATAGAAAAGATTATGTATATTAATGACCCTCCTCTAATATTTATAAAGCGGAGAGTCTTCTGTACTCGTCGTGTTTAGTTTCTTTTTTAAATGTTAGCATTAAAAGTTATCCAATAAAGTTATTTTAAAAAATATACGGAAATGAAACATAGAAGATAACGAGATACAAATGCCAGGCACGTCTTCCCTGTTTTACAGAAGGCAGTTGAACAGAAGTAGGTGAGATGTAGTTGGCTTGGCTTTACCCTCGACTGCAAGCTATAGAACGAACTACGAATTCATCACAAAGAACTGCTGCATTACTCCTTCCACAATCTCAATCACAGAGACAACACCATTAATATATTTAATATTAGCTTCTTAATTATTAGTTAATCTCAATCTTTCCCTGTCGAGTCTGTCCAACCTCTTTTCACCTTCCTCCGTCACCTTTTATATAAGTAATCTCCTGACATTCTCAGTCCCTTCTCTCTTCATTCTCATTGGAGCCCCACCATGGAAGGCCACGATGTCCCACAGCCGCCGCCGCCGCTGCAGAATCATCCGTTGATGTTTCCACCGTCGACCTCGTTGCCTCCGCCAGGGATGGAGGTGCTTCCAGATATTGACTGGGTTAGCCTTCTCTCTGGTCAAACCACAGGGCTCGTCGAGAGTGCTAGGCCTGCCATGGAAAACCCTTGTGTGATGTCTCGAAACAATAGTGGAACAGCCGAGGAAGAGATGATCAAGAGTCAGATGGATAAGAAGAAAGTTGGTAAATCGAAGAAAGCGACTCGGCCTAGGTTTGCCTTCCAAACAAGGAGTGTCGATGATATCCTCGATGATGGATACCGGTGGAGGAAATACGGACAGAAAGCTGTGAAGAACAGCAAATACCCCAGGTGTGTTCATTAGATTTTTTGTTGTAAGTAGATAACCTAATATCTAAACCTTAGTTTTCTCTTAGTTCCAAGCCATCAGGAACTTAGGTTCCTCATAAGCATGTCTGAATTTTCCTAGGAGTTACTATCGTTGCACATATCATACATGCAACGTGAAGAAACAAGTCCAGAGGCTATCAAAGGACACGAGCATCGTGGTTACAACCTACGAAGGAGTTCATAACCATCCCTGCGAGAGGCTAATGGAAACCCTAACTCCTCTCCTGAAGCAGATGCAGTTCCTTGCCAGGTTCTAAGTATAATCAACCAGAAGAAAACTTCTCTTCTTGGCTGCTCTTGTAGTTATACACTTTATGTTATACACGACCCAAACACAGTCACTTTCTGTACTATTTTCATTGTTTAGAACCTTATGCCTCCTGTGTTTTAATATGTATGTATTGTCAGTTTGTCACTTTCGATTGTGTAAATGAGCTGAAATTTGGTGTTTTCAGAAAGTTTCAGGATGTTGATATCTCATGCAAGTCGTAGTGTTGGTCTATCTTGGATGTTTGCAATCGCCCATTAATAGAAATATAGGAAGCTTCAGAGAAATTTCGAGACTGATAATTACAATATTTTAAAAACTAAATCGATTTGAACTGACTGATTTTTAGTTCGATTTTTAATTTTTAAGATTGATTTAGTTTAATATTTTTGTTGTTAAAAATTGATAATCAACCCATTTTCACAAATTAATTATTTTTATAAATCAAAATAAACTAATTAATTTTATTTAATAGTCTATTTTTAAATTAAACTTTAAATTTTTTGATAAGTAAGGATAATTTTTTCCAATTATTTTTAAATTCTTCAATTTTTTTAATTTTTAATCAAATTTATAATTGTCTAATAGTATTTGAACCTTTAACCTTTAAACTTTTTATGTTATTGGTTTACTTTTTATGTTATGTGTTGCATTCTATTCCGTGTAACAAAGAAGTTTCTTTTCCGATTTTTGAGTGTATGCAACACATGCGTTTTTTAAAAATATAATTAAGTATAATAATTATACATTTCAAAATATAATTAATAGTTCACAAATTTTAGAATATATTCTTTAATAAATCATTCGTTCCAAATAAATAAATTCGATCGAATAATTATTTACAATCCAAGTGATTGTAAGGATATTTAATAAAGAAAATGAAAGAAATTTACTTAAAATTAAGTAAAGATAGTAATGAGTCGGATTAAATGTGTTTTACCATTTTTTATTTTATTTAAGTACAACCTAATTTCTTATATTATTAAATAAGATGACGTTATTTTGTTAAATTTAATTAAATATAATATTGTTATATTATTTTTATTTTTATATGCTAAATTATAAAGCTTAAATTTGAATTAAATTTTATTTTTTAATTTGAATCTAATTTAAATTTAAATTTAAATTTATTAACTTATAACAGAGTTACTTAGAGATAATAATTTTCTATTTTATTTAACTGACAACCTAATTTCTTAAATTATTAAATAAGATGATGTTCTTTTATTAAATTTAATAAAAATATTTTAGTACTTTAATTTTAAAATAAAATAATGTCATTCTAATTTTAATTGAGTAGATCATGAAGATTAAATTTTTATTTTTTAATTTGAACCCAAATTAAAATTCAATTAAAATAAGTTTAATTTATTAATTTTAAATGAAATTATTAATTTTTTCTTTTCCTATGATCTATGGATCTGCAAAAACGTGTTAGCCCATGTCACTAATATAAAACTCAAAGAGTCCAGTATCCAAATTCAAATTCATAGTCAACGAAAGACAGACACCAATAAGGCAATAACCAAACAAGCACGGATCTTTTTACGCGGGCAGCCCACGACACAGACACGTTTACATTTACTTCAATGTCCCTGTCCTCTCCTTTCATGATCTATATATATATATATATATACATAACACACACCAAGTCTCTATACATAGGAACAATACTCGTCTCTTCCGATAGTCTCTGGGGTTCAAAATGATTTCCGAGTTGGTGGACAAGGCCAAAGAGTTCGTGGCTGATAAGGTGGCGGACATAGAGAAGCCAGAGGCCACAGTCGCAGACGTCAATCTGAAGAAGGTCAGTCTCGGCAATATCCAATACGAAGCCAAAGTCTCCGTGAAGAACCCTTACAGTACTCCAATCCCCATTTGCGAGATCTCGTATACTCTCAAGAGTGCTGGAAGGTACGAGTCTGTTTCACTCTTGTATGGGCGGTTAAAGATTTAGCGATCTATTTTAAGTTGAGAAATCAACAAGCAAATTGATTAATTCATTGGTATGTATGACTCCGGTTCTGTGGGACAGAGAGATTGCGTCAGGGACGATACCAGACCCAGGGTCGTTGAAGGGTAACGACACAACAAATCTGGATGTGCCAGTGAAAGTGCCGCACAGTATACTGGTGAGCTTGGTGCGCGACATTGGAGCAGATTGGGATATTGATTATGAACTGGAGTTGGGACTCACCATCGACCTTCCTGTCATTGGCAACTTCACCATTCCTATCTCAAGCAATGGCGAGATCAAGCTCCCCACCCTCTCTGATTTGATCTAATTTCGTATGTGATTTTAATTTTCTGTACCAAGATTGGTAATTATTATGAAGCTAATGAATAACTTTCATATCAATTGCATTTTGCGCATGCCTTCACGAACTTTCCGATTGGTCAAAGTGAATTCTAATGATTCTTACCTAATTACTTGTAAGAACTAAAAATTATGGATGAAAATAAGTCAGGTAGAGTAAACAACGCCAGCTTTGGTTAAATATGATTTTAATTTAGTTTAATTTAAAATTTAAATTAAATTAGAATTTGGTTAAATATGATTTTAATTTAGTTTAATTTAAAATTTAAATTAAATTAGAATTATATTTAAAATTAAAATAATATTATTTTAATATAAAATTTTGAACTGTATAGATTTATTATCGAATTAAACCTAAAATTTAATTAACTCAAAATTAATATATTGATTTTACACCTGATTAGATGAATTTTTGCTAATTTTAATAAAAAATGAGTAATGCTGCATTAGCGTGTTAAAAGGGATCAGATTTTCTGTTCCAATAATCATGTTCTAACCTTATTCTGTGCATAATATGATGTCGTTTTAACATGAACTTTTGCCAAGTTTAATAAAAACAAGTAATAGGCATTAGGGTGTTAGAAGATCTCCAATATTCTTGTTTCAATCCTATTTCCCGCATAGTACGAAGTTGATTAACTATAAAACTTCGTAGTATTGAGCCCAAGATAAGGTTGGAATAAAATAATAAGAACAGAGATTTTTTTCTGGTAATTCAGAAAAATTAAATAAATAATAAAAAACATATAAAAAAAAGGAGTCCTAGATAATGCCTCAAAATGCTCATTCAGCGTAGCCTCAGAATAAACTAAAATAATCTAAGAAACACTGCAGCATAGGAAGAAGCAACTCGAAACTCAATCAATAATAACAATAATAAACTCAAGAAACATAGATAAATAAAACCCAAGCATAAAAAATTTAAATAGAAAACCCTACTAAAATATTTCAACCCGTAGTTAGCAAGCTTTGAAGAAACTGAAATAAATAAACTGCATAGCTATGGGCCGAAATAAGAACAGAGAATTTGATCTCTTGTTTGATGAATTGAAGAGCATGAGTGGTACTTATGCTTTTGTTTCAGCGTCCTATATAGTTAGAAGTAGCAACATGTCGCACGAGCTCAGATTTTTTAGACTTGAAATCAACTTAAAATTTTGCGGTTAAACTCGAGTTTAATTATATTTGAATCCAAATCTAATAATTTTTAAATTTTAAAATTAAAAATAACATTATTTTACTCAAATGATGTATTTTAATTGAAATTTTTCGAGAATTAGGTCGGGCTAGGCAGCTTAAGTCTAACCCCAAACTAAAAACTTGAGAGACAAAGCTCTAAACTCGTCACAAACCCAAGTCAACTTAAATTGGACTCATTAATTTCAAATCATGTCAGGTTGGATAAAAATTGTCATTTTTATATGCGGTCGCACTTTTTTCCCCCAAAATTTTATTTAATAGTTATCATATATGAATTGTTAAATTTAGAAACAAAAAATCAAAAGGATTAAAACATTCGAAAGTATAAAATTTTATAACAAATTTTAAGTGTATAAAAAATTTGACGGAATCAACTCTCTACCAATTAAATATCAAATAATACTATCGTCGTCGTTGTGTATATATATATATATATCAACTAAAATTTTAATATATATATATATATATATAAGTAATATAAGCTACGTAGTTGTATATATATATATATGTGTATAATAATAATAATAAAAAATCTCACTCGGAATGAAATAGGAATTTACTTTTAAAAAAAATAAAAAAATATCATGTTGTAACTTTTAATTGACAAATATTTAACTTCATAAATTTTTTTTAATATATTTAAAGTATTTTGAATATTTTAAATATATGAATATCTATTTTGTATTTGTCATAAATGTTAAGGTTAGGAAGATTCCTTAAAAAAACAAAAAGAAAAGAAACCATTTAATAATAATGATTTTTTTAAAAAATACGATATTTAAATTAAGTGACAGAGAATTATCGACTCTTTCGTGGAGTAGGGTATGAAAGGCAATAAAGTACATGTAGTAATAATACATAAACCGTATGTCATGGGGATGTAGCTCAGATGGTAGAGCGCTCGCTTAGCATGCGAGAGGTACGGGGATCGATACCCCGCATCTCCACTGTTTCTTTTGATTTCGTCCATTTACCAGTTATACGACCCATTACATTGTAGAGGAAAGTGAGCAAGAATATGTCGAAATTACTCATTTATTCATTATATAATTATAATAACAATAATAAGTTAATGGTACATTAAAAAATTTTGATGCATAAGTTTTTGGGTAGATTTTTAAAATTTTAAAATTAGATTAAATGCGAATTAAAGCTTAAAAATATGTTTAGAAGTTCAAGAATTTATATAAAAATTCAAAAAAATTATAATACCATTTATAAAATATTTAAAATTTGTCCATTTACGAGTTACGACCAATTATAAATTGTAAAGGAAAGTGAGCAAGAATATGTCGAAATTACTCATTTATTCATTATATAATTATAATAACAATAATAACTTAATGTTACATTAGAAAATTTTTATGCATAAGTTTTTGGGTAGATTTTTAAAATTTTAAAATTAGATTAAATGCGAATTAAAACTTAAAAATATGTTTAGAAGTTCAAGAATTTATATAAAAATTAAAAAATGTAATACCATTTATAAAAGATTTAAAATTTTTGTAAGTTATAATTGAATAATTACTCAAAATTAAGTAATATTTATATAAATTTTATATTACTTATAAGTATTATAATTATGAATTGTTGAATTTATTTAATTCCTGTTATGAATTATTTTTATTTTTTATTTTACATTAATTATAAGATATTGTAATTTTGTAGCAAATAATTTAAAGATGTTTTTATTAATAAAATTTTTATATTTAGGATAATTAAGTTTTAAATTAATTTATAAAAAGATTGACAGAACAATTTAATCCATTGTATATGATGTTTGGATTAGTATATTTAAAGATGACATAATCGCTAATGACATTACTTAAAGTGAACTTATGAGTTCAAATTACACTGAAAGTTTTTGCAATAAGTCAAATTTAAAATTTTAAATAAGACAATATTTTTAGAAATGTTTATATTAAATTCTAATTAGAATTGATTAGACTTAAATTTTGGCAATTTTAATGTAACCCAACTTGAAATTAAAAAATTAAATACAAGTTGATTAATTTTTGAATCGGGCTTAGATCTAGGGAATTGGTCAGCTATTATGACCAAAACTTTTTTATTAAAATAATATTTTTAATTAATTTTAAAAACGATGTTGTTTTAATTTAAAATTTTAAAATAAAAATAACATCGATTTAAGAAATTCAATAACAAGAATATTGTTTGAGGGTGGGTCAAACTAGTTCGATTTTGACTAACTTTTGAACCAAATTCTGAGTTATCTATATGAAAAATAGAAACGGGTTCTTTGTCCATTTTACCCCATCCTTATTCTGTCTCATGAATCTCAGTCATCTATTTATGTCCATTTATGCGAGACCTACGTAAGACTTACATAAATGAATGGCTGAGATTAATTAGACAGGGTAGGGATAGAATAAAATAGACAGAAGATCTTAGCTCATGAAAAATTGAGCCAAACTAATATGATTAAAAGACTTGATCGATTCAATCAGTTTAATCGTGAAAATTTAAATCGGTTGATTTTTTTATTTGTCTTAAAATTTTCAATTTGATTTACTTAAATAATTCTTTTTTTGTCAGAAATTAATTACTTATTAGTTAATCAGTTAGTTCCTTAAATTAATCAATTTGACGGTGTGAATGAGACCTTAAGGATTCTGAATGGAAGAGATGGAGTCTCTCCCAAGGACCTCATTGTTAAGATAATTTCTGTCTTGTTTAAATAAAGTGTTGTCGTTTTAGTTTGTGTGTAATAAGTAGCTTTATACTTTGACAGTAGAGTAGCTTCAGTTTAAGTCTTATTTACTCTCTCTCTCTCTGTCGAAACTTCTGTACACTCAACGTGGGAAGTAGTTTACTTTTCGGAAGGGAAGAAACCCGTCGGATGTTGATGGGTCTTCACCACTAAATAGAAAGTGGATGGAACATTGAACGGTAGTTACGGTACAATGCAAGAATTGTCGATTGTTTGAAGCAACCCCATACGTTTGAACGTGAACGGCGGAGTCGAGTATAAGTAGACCAAAATCTCGGGTTTAGATTACCAGTTTCTATTGTCTTGCGCTTATATTGCTCTATGAGCATCTCTTCATATAACTTCTTTTATATGAAATAAAATAGAGTTAAAATAATGAAGATAAGTGATCTGTTCTGAAACAGACTCGATTTAGCGTACAAGTTCTGTAAAATAAAATGTGCGTATAAATAAAAATGGCAGGCAAAAGAATCGTTTCTTCAATTTGATCTGGTTTCGAGATATTCAAACTTTATTCACTAATTGGTTAACTTTTTTTAAAAATTGTGATTTACTATTTTTATTATAAAATTAATATAATTCAAATTTAAATAAAATGTTACTCGGTCATCATTTTTTTATATATATTTGTAAGTTATTGTGTATGAAAAATAATAGTTAAAAATTTCTTATTATAAAGATGAAATACTTGTTTTATATGATTTAAAAACTAATTCGACCGATTTAACAGTAAAAATTTTAAATCAGTTAATTTTTCGATTCGATTTAGTTTAATAATTTTGTTGTTAAAAATCGTTAAATTTATTAATTAATTGGTCAAATTTTATAAACTAATAAGTTTTATAAACTAAAATAAACTAATTAATTTTATTTTACAATTTTTTTAAAAAATGAACTTTAAATTTTTTGATGAATAAGAATAAAATTTTAATTATTTTTAAAAATTTTAAAATATATTTATTTTTAATTAATTTTATAACAATTTAATACCAGATTTCGAAACATTAAGGGTGCGTTTACTTTCTGAAAATTCTCTAGTTTTCTAGAAATTTTTTTCATAAAATAGAAAATAATTAGAAAACAT
>JAOSBM010000004.1:3072845-3095110 GCA_027568955.1 Erythroxylum tenue
TAACTAATATTATTATTGGTGTTAAGTTTGAAAAGAAAAGGCTATTTTGGTCATTTCCAGTTCTTGTCCTATGGACAAGAATTTTTGTACCTCAGTTTTGAGAAAGACAAAAATTTCTGTCTTCGTCCTCTGAGGACGGAACAAAATTTTCTGTCCTCGGTAAGTAAACAGTCCGAAAGACAAAACTTTACCGTCCTCGTCATCCGTCCTCAAGGACGAGGACGGTAACCAAACGGACTATTATAAATTGGGAGCTCCACGCACAGCAGAGGGACCATTTATTAACAACAAACTGCCTTTATGATTAACAAACAGCAGCCAGCAGGGCCAGTAGCCACCGCTCCTCTATCAAGGGTCCCAGTCCTATCATCGTTTTCGCGATCCCTGAATCATTGCTACATCATTCATTCATTTAACTATGAATCCTCACCAACTTCTGCATATTTCTTCTTCTTTCTTGTCCCGGGTGAACCAATAAACACGGGACGTGCCAGTTTTGCTTTCTAACCAAGTTGGATTTTTATGGGCAATACAGTCTTTTCGTACGCTTCTTTCGTACAAGGACGACGGTTGCTGTTTGTTTAATTAGTTTTTGTTTTTCTGCTTCGGAAACCACCCGTCTCCGTCTCAGTCTCACGGTGTCAGTGTAGTCCGTCCACCACCGTAATAAAACTCCTTTTCTCTTCCGGTCATTTTCACTTCTTATTAACTCCAAAATCACCACCACCCCCACCCAAAAAAGTTGCTTCGACTTCACTCTGTCTCTCTCTCTCACACACACACGCGCACTATTATAAATATCTACACACTAACGAACACGATACTCATTACTCATTACGCGTTAGATTCCGATTTCAAATTTGGTTTTAGTAAGTTAAGTCGACGAGAGGAGTCGGTAACGGAGATATGGATTCACCGGCTATGACATTCGATGAAGTATCCATGGAACGTAGCAAAAGCTTCGTCAAGGCTCTGCAGGTGATCCTTTTTCTTTAATGATTTGCTTTGATTTTCGGGCCTCTGTATTGTATCTGACTACTCAACAACCGTGTTTACAAATGATTTTCGGTTTTGATTTTGATGTAGGAGCTCAAGAACTTGAGGCCTCATCTGTATTCTGCGGCGGAGTACTGTGAGAAGTCTTATCTTCACAGCGAACAGAAACAGATGTAAGAAATTTCTTCTATTTTAGATCAGTGTTACTAGAATCTGCATAGGTTAGTTTATCTTTTGGCTCGATTAGAGCACAAAAGCTTCATTTATGTGACTTCGAAGTGAAGTTACTGAATGTTTTTCTTCGATACATTGTTGTATTCTAAGAATGATTAACCGTATACACTAATATAGTTGATTTTGGTTATTCAACGTCATGGGTGAACTGAATACCGAAGAATTTGGGTTTACATGTGGTTACTTTGCAAAAAGACGATTTTATCCTTCTTTTATTAATGTGGAATCTGTGCGTCAGTTGATTTCTCATTTTCGACAACTCTATTTCCTGTTACGGATTAGGGTATTGGACAACCTGAAAGATTATGCTGTTCGAGCCATTGTAAATGCTGTTGATCACCTTGGCACTGTAGCTTACAAGTTGAATGACCTGCTTGAACAACAAACATTGGACGCGTCAACCATGGAGCTAAAAGTTTCTTGTGTACATCAGGTAAAATTTCCTGTGCCCGTGGGATGAGTAGCTTTCTGATTGAACTAAACATTTAATGAACATAAAAGCTCATTCACTTTGCCATTGTTAGCAAATTGTCAATTGGCGTATGTATACGGACAAGGAAGGTCTTAGGCAGCAGCAGTTGTTGGCAATTATTCCTAGACATCACAAGCATTACGTTTTACCAAGTAAAATTTTATTTTTGTAACTTGTAAGCTTTTTCTGGAAGTGATTTCCAGTCGGTGGTTATGCATTATTTTCTCCACCTTATTTCTATTTATTCTCCGTTTCTTCTTAGATTCTGTCAATAAGAAGGTACACTTTAGCCCGCTCATAGAAACTGATGCAAGGCAAAAGAACTTCCAAGCTACATCTTGTTTACAGCCTTCAGGTATGATGATGTACCATGGTTCCTCTTCCAACCTTTGGTTTCTTGTGATTATTCTACATATCCACCTTCTGTTTCTTCTTCGTTAGGGAGTTTTACTTATCAGAATATTCTGTATCAGATTCCCCTGCAGCAAAGACACTTTCGTGGCACTTAGCCTCAGAAACCAAGTCTACTTTCAAAGGGAGTAGGTCAGTGCATGAATTTTCTTGATTTAGTATATCTTTTTACTTAAAAGCATTGATACAACTGGCTTTTCATTAAATAACTTTTGCTGTTGAGGGCCTTCTCTGAGAACAATTGAGTCTATTCGTAATGCAGCAATGAAGATTCAAAATTTTCCGGGAAATCTTCTATGGCTTTTGAACTCCTAGGTATGTGAAAAAATGAAAATTACCTTGCAGAGTAAATTCAACTGCAGCAAAGTGGCTAAAATGATAATTATGTAATGATCTGAGCTCCTGTGCTTACAGATAAAGAGGATCGTGCAAGGGGAGCTCCTGCCGAGCTATTTAGTGGAAGCCCTGGATCCAGTGTAGCTATGCAATCATTTGGTGTCCTCCGCAGGGTAATTCCTGTATTAATTAGAACACAAAGTACAAACATGCCCATTTTTTATCTAAGTGCATGGTTGATAATCTACCCAAATGTCGAATCTGGCTTATTTTTGGAATGAAGTTCTGAACTTTTTATCTGCATCAATTCTTCTGAAACCATTCTGTTAAGCAAGTCTACGTAGCGGTAAGCATAGATTGAGTCTATTCCTGAAAACAATTGTAAGTTACTTGACAAATATGCCTCTGGCAAGGGCTCCATATTCTGAGAGTCTCTGACAAATCATGTCAACAGCTTCATTGTTATAACACTGCAAATATTTCCAGCATTTGAGTGACCTGGAAGTACAGGCATGAAGTATAACAGTACCTATTTCAAGTCTAAGGATACTCATATTGGCAAACAAATATCATGATGCTTGGTGGTTTTGACTGAAAAAAGCTGTATGAATTGTCTTTTGATTCTTGTGAAATCTACTAATCTTCATAGTTTGTCACTGTCAAACTAACGAAATTGATGAGGGGAATTTTGACATACCCTTGGTTGATCAATTTGTGTTGGGGACTGTGTATTGTAGCAATTTTTTTTAAAGTAAATGTGATGTGAAGATTGGTGGTTAAGACAGTTGTTCACCTAAAGCCTGAAACTTTTGGTTTTGAATGACTTGGAAAGGTAGGTTTGGCTATAAAATTGTCTTTAGTGTAATTCAAATTTTAGAGTTTGTTGATGACGTGACTCTCTCCAAGACGTACGCATAAGTAAAGTGTGTCTAATTTATGAATTAAATAACTGTCCAATTTTATCTAATGTTTAAATTATTTAAGCAGAAGGTTGGATAGGGTTATAACTTATAACTACCAATTTATGGCCATTTGTTGGAAATTGCACTTTTATGGTGACTTGAAACGTCATCACTTCAACTCATGACTCATGTTCATGTAATAGAATAGTTTGTATATCTGAATGAGTATGCATATGTGAGCAGTGACATGGTTCAGACATCACATCAAAAGGTTCAGAACAGAAAAAAAGTTCAAAAGATTTTTCTCTTTCAGGGATCGCTGGACAGTAGTAAACCGTTCAGGTCATTTGATAACTCAAGGCGTGAAATCGTTCGAGCCCCTGTTCAGAGTAAAAGCGTACTGTCAGCATTCTTTGTCAAGCAGAAGTCGTCAAAGCTGAAGATTGGCTCTGTCTCATAAATCATACCGTTCTCACCTCTATTGATATTCCTATGAAGTGCCTGTTAATGTCTCCTGCGATTGTTGATGTAAGTACTTTTCTCGGTAATTAGTTAGTCAAATTGTTTAAAGTTATAAGTTTAGCTCCAGTTTGGGTCTGAATATGAGCGTTTTGTACATGTAAAATGGATAGTTTTATAATGCGGAGACATGGTCTCTAGCCAACTCCAGTGTGCGAAGGTAATGTAGTCTGGTGGATGGCTTGTGTTTGATGACTTGGAGACATGGCCTCGAGTACTCAAGAACTGGAGTTAGTTCTCCAATAGTTTTAACTTCAATTCTGCATATGATGTGAATTTACCATCTTTGGGTCAAGCTTTTGATTACCCCATCAGCATTATATTCGTCAGGATGTTACAAATTCAAATGCTAGGCTGCGGGAAATGAGTTGTTCAGGGGTACGTAGTATTTGCACATAAAGCATATTTCAGTCTATAAAGTAAAAAGCATGTGGTATACCATCTGGATTGGCCCTGAAATCCTCTGTCCCGTTTTTTTGTACCTACCCTGTCGTATAAATGAATGGTTTGGATCTAATGAGATAGGGTAGTTATACAAAAACGGGGACAGAGGATCACATTAGATGGTTTTTGTTATCGGTTGCTTGATAAAACTAGGGTGCTAATTAGGTTGATTTAGGCCTCGTTTGGTAGACAACTAATCAATTATTTTTTTAACTGATTGGTTATTTTCAACTGTTTGACTCTTCAAACAGCTACGAATGTTGTTTGGAGAATAGCTGCTATCCGATGATTGATTTAAGATAAACAGTTAAAAATTTCAATCAGCCAAAATTTTAACTATCAAAATTCAAAAGTCAATTGTACCTTTTAATTGAAGTTCCTAGATACCTACGTTTTAGGAACAATATTTGTTCTTATAATTGTTTTATGCAATTATACGTTAAAAATAAAACGTTGACCTTAAACAAAAATGAAAATAGAAAGAGTTGCATAAATTTTCTATAAATGATAAAACAGTACAGGTGAACATGACATCTCTAAAATCTAAATTCTTATAAGAATATTCAACGAAATACTAAGATATATAATATTCATACCCTTATTTTTTTTAAATCATGTCATCGTAAATTATTTTACACATAAACAACTAGTACTAAACGATTAATTTTACCAAACATTTCTAACAAACAGTTAATGTAATTTATTAGTTAAATTAACTGATAAAATCAACTAATGTAATTAGCTTATTGCTAAATAGGTTCTTAATCCAATAGAACCAGCAAATGTCATTCACCCACTTTTGTTTTCGTTAGGATAATATGCATTATCAAGCCCACCTTTCTTAAAAGACTCAATTTCGTATGAGCATGCTAAAATTATTGTTATTATTTTGTAGCGAGATAAGTACAATCACTCTTTTAGATTAACATGTGACTCGAGTTTTTAATTTTAAAAAATCTTATACTATTAATTACGTGATATGATGCTTAAGATTTTTAAAAAATATTTATAAAATTAATTAAAAATTGAATAAAATTAAAAAATTTGAAATAAAATTAAATAAATTATCTTTAAACTGTAACTCTCAAACTATAGTTTAGTGGAGCCGAATCAATTATTAGACGGCGATGAATTGTATACACAAATAACAGCAGCCTCTCGTTTGCTTTTCGGTTTCTCTTTTTCAATGAAGAAACGTGAATCTGTAGATTTCTTATTAGACGCTGTCGTACAGTATCCTGTCCTTTTCTTTGGTGGCATGGTCGACGTTCCTTTGCCAGACAACACTTCTTGTTCCTCTTCCTCTTCCTCTAGTCCACCAAGACCAGTAGTAATAGCTAATGCTGTAGGTATGGGAAGGATATAGAAATCCAGTAAATATCAGTAATTCTGTCAGACAATATTAGAAAAAATCAATATCCACAATTTTCTTAACAAAATGGGGTCAAACGTCGTCGTACTTCCCCTGCATATCTGAAATTAATGCGTTCATGTCAGAACCAACGCTCCAGATCTGGAAATTTATCTTTAACTCGCAGAAAATGTAAAAACAATATTATATTATCCATTTTTAGAAGATTTTAAATTATGTATAAAAAAAATAAAGTAGCGACCGACATATGCAAATTCAGGATATGAAAAATAAAAATTCAGAATATAAATTATAAATAAAGACAACGAATCGCTATAAACAAGGAGTTGGAATTAGATTCGCTTAACTTCCCTCACGAATCCGTAGGCTCTCTGGAGCTGCCCCAAGTCACAAGAGAGCTGCTTTGCTTCGCTTCTGTTCCGTTTCTTCAAGAAGTCCTTTTCGTTTTCTTTTAATCTATTTTTCTTTGGAAAAAATGTATTTATTTTGATTTTTTAATTCTTCATTCTTTAAATAATCCGTCACTTTTTTTTTTTTTGGATGGAGAAGAGACGACGAAATCCACATGAAAACCATCTTGACCTTACACTCTGTTGACTCTCTCTCTCTGTCTATAGCTCTATCTCTGACTCAAGTCACAAGCTTTGTCTTGCAATCGGAGTTGCCTGTGTTCGTGGGCAGGGGTTGGTGTTGTTTCGTAGGTGTTGTTTAGTGTTGCATACTTGCATGTTGTTGTGGTGAATTTGTGAGCTGATTTAATGGGGTTGTAGTGAATGGGTTCTTTAGAGACTGGGCTTCCCTTGAAAAGGGACGGCCTTCTTCGCTCTTCTTCAGCTACTAGAACCGATAGGCACGCTTTTTTGCAGCGACCCAGATCGAGATTCTCTCGTTTCTTGTTTTTCAAGAAGTTGGATTACTTGCAATTGGTCTGTACGTTCGCGGTTTTTCTTTTCTTTGTGATTCTCTTCCAGATGTTCTTGCCCGGTTCTGTGAGCGAGAATTTGAATTCGAACGATTCTTGGAAGCTGAAGAAAGGGACGGTTTCTGAGGATTTGATGTACTTGAAAGAGATGGGTAGCTTTGATTTTGGAGATGATATCAGATTCGAGCCTTCCAGACTTTTAGAGAAATTTAAAAAGGAAGCTAAGGAGCTCAATTTTTCATCCACCTTCAATACGACGCAACATCGGTTTGGTTACAGGAAGCCTCAGCTTGCACTGGTCAGTTTCTATTAGTAATGGATCTTTCTCACTGTTTCAAATTGTTGTCTTGGTAGAGTTGGTTTTGTTGAATGAAACTATCGTTTATTTTGATGTGTTTTGATTTCATTTCCTTTTCCACTAATAGGTGTTTGAGGATCTGTCGGCTGGTCCCCAACAGTTGTTGATGGTGACTGTTGCAACCGCACTGCGAGAGATTGGTTACGAGATTCAGGTTATTTCATTCATATGTTTAAATTACTAATTCCGAGTAATGATTACGAGTGTTAGTGCTAAAGAAAGCTAAGTTTATTTAGACAAAAAGTTGCTCTATGGTTTTTGTCTGTTAATGCCATTATCCATTACTTGTAACATTAAGTTATGTCTGATTTTCTTTATTTGATGTGATTTTTGGCAGGTATATTCAGAAACAGATGGTCCTGTACGCAATGTTTGGAAGAACATCGGGGTTCCTGTTACTATTTCTCAAATCAGTAACAAGATGGAGACTGCTGTTGATTGGTTGAAGTATGTAGTGGAAGCAAATTTCCAACGCACGATGACATTTAGTATAGCATTTTTATGAGTAAAGCCGAGGTCTTATGTTTAGTTAGCAAAAACAAATATATGGCAAAATGAAAACTATCAACGTGAACCTTATCCTTATATGCTGGGCTAGTATGTTGTTTGCTTTGTTATAATCTGATATAAAAAAATGGCGTTGTGAGATTCAAAATCTCTGTATATCAAGAAGATATAGTCAATTAGTTACTGCTTTAGAATACCCCCTTCTCAATTTAACTGAACGTGGTTTCTCTCATAACTCATTTGGGGATACTCTTTCTGCAGCTTTGAGGGCATACTCGTATTTTCTCTTGAGGCCAGAAACATCATTTCTAGGTAATATGTACCTCCAGAAGTTTAAGTCAGTTCCTGCACGTTTTCAGCATTCTCATTATTTGATATATGATAGTTTTAAATTCCTCCTGTAAACATGATAGAAGTTCTCTTTTCTGCAGTGAAAATTGTCTAATTCTAAATGCACAAGTTTAATGTCACATCATGACTCGAGGATATTATTCCTATAATAACGCAAGTTTATGGTGTTTTGCTTGTCTAAGTACTTAACTTGAATTCACTTGTTACAGTTTAATGCAGGACCCTTTCAAGACCATACCTGTCATATGGACAATCCATGAGAAAGCACTTGCTTTGCGCTCAAGGAAGTACATCTCATCTGGGCAGATTGACGTTTTGAATGACTGGAAGAAAGTTTTCAACCGTGCTTCTGTCGTTGTCTTCCCTAACCATTTCCTTCCAGTATGTGTTTAAAGTATCCTCTTTTGGACTTTAGCCTAATTCTTATTGGTACTTTCTAGCAGTTTTAAATGTTCATATCAGGAAATGCAGTTCAAATGTGAATTGTCAATTTAAGTAGTCTAAATTACTCGTTTGATTGAATGCGTGGATCATCCATGTATTGAACAGATGATGTATTCTGCTTTTGATGCTGGAAATTATTATGTGATTCCGGGCTCTCCAGCTGAACCGTGGGCAGCAGAGACTACAATAGCCTCTGAGGATTCACGTATGAGGATGGGTTATGGGCCTGATGATACTGTGATTGCAGTGGTGGGAAGCCAATTTCTGTACAAGGGTTTGTGGCTGGAGCATGCACTAATTTTACAGGCTTTATTACCACTTTTCTGGGAGTTCCCATCTGATTATGGTTCAAGTTCTCATCCAAAAATACTTGTATTAAGTGGGAATTCAACTAATAGTTACAGTTTGGCTGTAGAGGTATGTTTTAGATGCTCACTTTCAGTACATAGCTTATTTGTTATGAAAATCTATCTCAATATTTGAATTCATTTCACAGGCTATTGCTGCTAACTTGAGTTATCCAAGAGGTGCGGTGAAGCACATAGCTGTTGAGGGGGGCTTGTTGGGTCTTCTAAAGGTTGCTGATTTTGTGATTTACGGATCGTTCTTTGAGGAGCAGTCATTTCCTGAAGTTCTGTTGACAGCCATGTGTATTGGGAAACCAATTGTGGCTCCAGACCTCTCCATTATCAAGGAATATGTATGTTCCTAATCGCTGCTTTTTTCTTTAGTCTTCTTCTGGACACATATTACATTCAGAGAGGATTTTGCGTTCTTAAGCTCACTCGTACAATCAAAATAATTCATTCTTTTTGCCTTCAATTTTGGTTCTATCCATATTCTGCTTCTATCTACATGCGTAGAGAATATTGTGATTTTCTTCAGATGTTGAACCAGATTACATTCTGTTACGACTGCATTCATTCACTTTCTCATTTCACTTCTCTATGATATCCAAGCACAGCAATCTTTAATACTTTCATCTTGTTATGGTAGTTTTGCATTTCGAAATTATGGAAATTTTGTTTTACTTTTCAGAATAAATCCTCTTCACGTAAGTTGACAAGATCAGTTTTAGTTCTGCTGTGAATGCCCCCAAGCAGTCTATGTGATAGTGGAAGACTAGAGAACCAGCAGAGTTGATGGTTTTCTTAATTTATGATATGATATGTTTGCAAAGTAGAAAATTTTACGATCTTGTTCTTTAATGTTCATGTGTTACCTAATCTACTAAGAATTATAAGTACTGAAACATGCATATTTATTTATTTTTTTCCTTTTTTAGTTGTTGCAATTGATGACATTTGAGCAAAGTACTGACTGTATTGATAATAACAATTAGGTCGATGACAGGGTTAATGGATATCTTTTCCCGAAGGAGAACATTGGGGTTCTGAGTCAGATTATGTTGGAGATTATCTTTCCATCAACTGCAGCACATAATGTTGGTTCATTAGGAAAGCAGTCTGCTAAAAATCTCATGGTTCGAGAAAGTATCGAGGGCTATGCCTATCTACTCTCTAATGTTCTCAAATTACCGTCAGAAGTTGCAAGTCCAAAATCTGTTGCAGATATCCCTTCAAAACTGAAAGAAGAATGGCGCTGGAATCTATTTGAAGAATTTTTTAATTCAACATATGAGGATAGGACTTTGAGAAGTTCTGGATTTCTAGACAAGTTTGAAGAGATGTGGAACCATACTCAAAGAGAGACCTTTGGTTCATCAGTTGCTATGGATGATTCATTTTCATATGGCATTTGGGAGGAAGAAAAAAATAATGAAATCTTTAATATTAGAAAAAGAAGAGAGGAAGAAGAGGTAAGAATCCTTGTAGCCAATTAAGGTATTTGAACTGGTAATTTTTCGTGACTTTTCTTGAATGAGATTATCTTTCAGTCTAAGTTAATATTGTTTGAGATATTATACAGATAAAGGACAGAACTGAACAACCTCATGGAACATGGGAGGAAGTTTATCGAAGTGCCAAAAGGGCTGATCGGTCTAAGAATGACTTGCATGAGAGGGACGAAGGTGAACTGGAGAGGACAGGTCAACCCTTATGCATATATGAACCATATTTTGGAGAAGGGACCTGGTCTTTTCTTCACCTTGGCTCACTTTATCGAGGAATAGGATTGGTGAGTCTTCTACCTGTGTGATGAAATTACTATTACTGAGTACAAGCCTTAATTTTAAGTATCCTGTTATGGGATTTTTTATTCATCTATTAAATATTTGTATGTTTATTTTAAACGGTAATATTCTAAATAATATGCAGTTATAGTTACAGGCATCTATTGTTTCAAATTAGATATTAAATCCTTGACTGCTGCATGCAGTCAACCAAAGGTAGAAGACCTAGGACGGATGACATTGACGCATCCTCTCGCCTTCCACTTCTTAACAATCCATATTACCGAGGTATCCTAGGTGAATATGGAGCATTTTTTGCAATTGCAAATAGGGTTGATCGTGTTCATAAGAATGCTTGGATAGGGTTTCAGTCTTGGAGAGCAACAGCCAGAAAGGTATTCTGCAATCTTGATCTTGTGTCATCCTTTGCTATATTTCCTTGCCATGTAATAGTTTCCTTTTTTAGCTCTGTTTTACATATACGTTAGAGTATAGAAAAAGATGCATGAAAAAGGATTTTAAACTGATTTAAAATCTTATTCTCAGTATTTTGTAGTAGCTACAAAGTTATTGCAAAGAAATGATAAGATTTCTGAACTATATAGTATTTGACATTCCTTAGTCCAGTCAACAGGTTCCGCCTGGCACAGTGAAATTCCTCCTCTGTTGTCTCTTGCAGAAATAACTCTAAAACATGGAAATTTCTCTTTCTTGAGCACTCTAAAAACGTGGAATTTCTAATAATATTTCTGAGTGGTAATTTCTTCTTGCCAGTTGTTGTGTAAGAGCAGTTGGAAAAACTTAGTGGACTCATTTTTGAATAAAGAGAGACTGAAATACTGAAAATTCTCCATTTGGGCATTATAGAGAACCTTAGAAATTTCAGCGGTGAACAAAAAATTAGCGCTACTGGTCTGGGTGGAATTATGGAATATCAGTCAACTGTTTCAATTTTGTTCTTCCTTTAATGTCATAACACCAATTTCCAACTTGGGGTTGTAACCAGGTATCTTTGTCCAAGATTGCTGAAAAGGCATTGTTAGATGCAATTCAGACAAATAGACATGGTGATGCACTCTACTTTTGGGCTCGCATGGACATGGATCCAAGAAATCACTTGAAGCAGGATTTTTGGTCATTTTGTGATGCTATAAATGCGGGAAACTGCAGGTGAGAGGCCTTTAGTTGATTGTCTTGTTCATTGTACAATCTGGAAATTGGAGAAACATAATCATGTTTCTAATCTCTACTTGGAGTTTGGCTGATGTCTTAATTTCATCGTTTGCTCAAGGTTGGCTTTCTCCGGGTGTCTTAAAAAGATGTACGGGGTCGAGCTTCATTTCAGTTCTTTGCCACTAATGCCAAATGATGGAGATACATGGTCTGTCATGTCAAGTTGGGCCTTGCCAACAAAATCTTTCCTGGAATTTGTGATGTTCTCAAGGTATGATAAGTGACTTTTCTTGCTCCTAACTCGGAAGTTGAAGCTTGTCAAGTGTGTCAACTGGAATAGGTTAGAAAGCTCTACTCAATTGACCTGCCTTTGGTGCAGAATGTTTGTTGATGCCCTGGATGCAGAAATGTATGATGAACACCATCAGAGTGGGTACTGCTATCTTAGTCTGTACAAGGTAACTTGTTCATCATTTTAGACATTTGATTTCTTTTCTTATTAGATTACAATTTGGTCTTATTTTATCAATATATAACTATAGTGGTAATTACAAGTGTTTCAATATTCTGCAGGATAAGCATTGTTATTCCCGAATTCTTGAGCTACTAGTAAATGTATGGGCATACCACAGTGCAAGGAAGATTGTGTATGTGAACCCTGAGACTGGATTGATGCAAGAACAGCACAAGTTGGAGAACCGAAGAGGCAAAATGTGGGTCAAGTGGTTTTCCCTGACGACTCTAAAAAGCATGGATGAGGACTTGGCTGAGGAGGCAGATTCAGACCGACCGAAGCGAAGGTGGTTATGGCCGACGACTGGAGAAGTCATCTGGCAAGGTGTCTTTGACAAGGAGCGGAATCTACGCAATCGACAGAAAGAGAAGAGGAGGCAACAAAGCAAGGACAAGTTGAGTAGAATGAGGAAGAAACGCCGCCAAAAGGTTATAGGGAAGTATGTAAAGCCACCACCAGATGAAGAATTGGAAAACTCAAATTCTACAACACTACTTCTATAGTTCTATGAGGAAGTAGGGGTCTAATTTGATGATTCTTTTATTGTTGATTTTTCCCTGTCTTCTTTCTTTTTTCTTTTTATGGCAGGTAATTGTGTATCATGTATGCGAGGGGCAAGTGTATGTAGTAGCTAATCATCATTATAACAACTAACAGTCTCCTGAGATTGAATGTATACCTGGATTCTTTTCTTCGCTCTCTCCCTGATTCTACAGTCTCTGTAAACTGATCAGCACTTGAAACAATCTCTATCTGAGGCTCAACTTCAGAAGAGAAAGATCCTACTGACTCGTTAAAACATCTCAGAAAAGTGACATTATAGTGACACAAAACAATTAAGCACAAAAAGTCATATCATGGGTGACATGATGATTGAACTCTAGCTTTAGAACACTAGAGACTTCAGTATTGAAGCAAAGATCAGAGCAAAATCGCTCCTCAGCAGTTTGTGTATTCTGCTGTCCCAATTCTCCCGTACTATCTTTCTGCCTCCTCCCCTCTCTCCCCTACAAAATATTCCCCTTCTTCAGTACATTCCGTTAGCTAACTACTTTGCCATCTCTGCTAATACTAACTGCCCTCTTGCACTGCCCTTTTGCCTATTGTTCTTCCTTCTAGAATACACCTTTCACACTACCGGTTTATTCCCTCTCCTATTGTGCTCAATGTTTAAGTCATCCTCTCCCCTATAGGTTCTATCATTGCCTCCTCCTGAAAGAGCAGCCTTGTCCTCAAGGCTGAAGTGAGAAAATTGGCTGCGTATAACGGCTTCATATCCTCCCATGTTGCGTGCTCCATGGACTGTCCTTTCCACTTGACCAACCACTGCTATATGGAATCCCCACCTGTCATAACGGTTCTGCTGGCCAGCACACATTCCGGTTCCACCAATTCATCCAATTCCACTTCCATACCATCTGGTAATGCAGCTTCTACAGAATAATTACCCACTGCTTTCTTTAATTGTGAAACATGAAGTACCGGATGAGCTCTAGATGTAGGAAGGAGTTTGAGTTTGTAAGCCACTGCTCCCAATTTGTCCAAAATCTGAAAAGGGCCAAAATACCTTGCTGCTAACTTTTGGTTGAAGCGTCGGGCCACGGTGAGCTGTCTATGAGGGCGTAGTTTCAGAAAAACCCACTCCCTGACTTGAAATGATTGAGGAGTACGTTTTTTATCCGCATACTTCTTCATTTGTTCCTGAGCTCTATGCAAATGTTGTTTCAACTGATTTAAAGCTTCATCCCTATCCAATAAATCTCTAGCTACTGCCTCCACTCTTGTCTCCCCTTGCAAATACCGCACAAGTGTAGGAGACTTCCAAACATACACCACTTCAAATGGTGTCGAACCCGTGGAGATGTGGAAAGTGGTGTTATACCACAATTCAGCCCATGAGATCCAATAGAACCAATGCTTAGGTTGTTCAGAAGCAAAACATAGCAAGTAGGTTTCTAAGCACCGATTGAGAACCTCCGTTTGTCCATCTGTTTCCGGATGATAAGATGAACTCATTTTAAGCGCTGTGCCTTGTAGGCGAAATAATTCCCTCCAAAAATGACTTACGAATAAGAGATCACGATCACTTACAATTGACAAGGGGACTCCATATAAGCGCACCATTTCTTTAGCAAACACTTCAACCACACTCCTAGCCGTATACGGATGCTTTAAGAGGATGAAATGGCCATATTTCGAGAGCCGATCCTCCACCACTAACACTGCCTCAAATCCTTTAGACTTCGGAAGTCCCGTTGTGAAATCCATCGAAATGTCCTCCCAAATCTAGTGAGGAATAGGTAGAGGTTGTAACAATCCTCCAGGTGATGTGGCAACATATTTTTGTCGTTGGCATGTGTCACACGCCTTGACAAAGTCTTGGATAGTCTTCTTCATTCCAATCCAATAGAGATTACTAGCAATCCTTCGATAAGTACGCAAGAATCCGGAATGGCCCCCAATGGGTGATGAATGATATTCTTTCAGAAGGGTGGGAATCAACAAGGATGTGGCTGAAAAAACCAGCCTTCCTTTGTGCAAAAGGACCCCTTGCTGCCAAGAAAACCCAGATTTGGGGTTCGGCTTCTGTTGCAATTCCTAGATGATTTTACATAATATCGGATCATGCTGTACCTCCTGTTGAAGTTGCTCACCTTCTGCCCACATTGGATAGGATACCAGAGTCTGACATTCTCCCTCTTCACAAACCCTTGACAATGCATCAGCCGCCTTATTTTCTGGTCCTGGTTTATACATGACTTCGAAGTGATACCCTAAAAGCTTTGACATCCAACACTGCTGATCCATCGTGGTAATTCTTTGTTGCATCAAATGGCGTAGACTTTTCTGATCAGAATAAACCACAAAAGGACGCCCAAGCAAGTAATGGCGCCAATGGTTCACTGCCAACACCAATGCCATCAATTCTTTCTCATAGGCTGACTTGGAAAGATTTCCCGCAGAAAAGGCTTTGCTGAAATAAGCTATGGGTCGACGGTTCTGCATCAAAACTGCGCCCACTCCATTGCCTGAAGCATCGCACTCAATCTCAAAAGGTTGAGAGAAATTAGGAATAGCTAAAACCGGGGATGTGGTCAAGGCTTTTTTGAGAGCCTCCAAAGCCTCTAAAGTGACAGAATTCCAATGGAAACCTTTCTTCTTAGTCAACTCGGTTAGTGGCTTGACTATTTTCCCATAATTCCGGATGAACTTGCGATAATATCCCGTTAAGCCCAAGAATCCTTGTACCCTTTTAACATTCTTGGGAATAGGCCAAGTCAACACACTACTTTGCCGAATCCACAGCTACTCCATCCCCTGAAATAATATGCCCCAAATACTCCACTGTCTGTCTCCCAAAACTGCACTTCTATTGATTAGCCACAAAGTGGTTATTTTGCAAAACCTCCAAAACCATGGACAAGTGAGAAAGATGTGAACTCCAATCTGCACTATAGACCAGAATATCATCGAAGAAAATCAATACAAATTTCCTAAGAAAAGACCTGAAAATATCATTCATTGTAGCCTGAAAAGTTGCTGGCGAATTGGTTAAACCAAACGTCATTACCAGGAATTCGTAATGCCCGTTGTGTGTCCGGAAAGCTGTCTTGTGTATGTCATCTTCCATCACCCTAATGTGATGATAACCCGACTTGAGGCCTATTTTAGAAAACACATGAGCATTGTGGAGTTCATCCAATAGCACATCCACCACGGGAATAGGGTACTTATCTGGAATTGTAACCCTATTTAGTGCTCGGTAATCGACACACATTCTCCAAGTCGCATCCTTCTTCCGTACTAAAATAACCAGACTAGAATAAGCACTTGAGCTTTACCGAATGATTCCCATCTGCATCATCTGTTGAACTTGCCTCTCAATCTCATCCTTATGGTGGTGGGGGTATCAGTAAGTTCTCACACTTATGGGACCTTGTCTTGACTGTAAGACAATGGCATGGGAATGTCTCCTCACTGGAGGTAGTCCCGTCAGCTCTTGAAAGATTTCTGCAAATTGGCCTAGCACCTTTTTCAACTCCCCTTGTTCTGATGTTTTTAGCTGTGGTGATTGAATTTCTGATGCTGCCGCAGCCTTGGCTTCATGAGACTCACCCGAGAAATTTTCTAAATGGCTGTGTAAGGAAACTGGTTCTTCCAATTGTTGTCTCCCTCTCAGATGGTCTGACCTGAAATTAGCATTACCACATAGTACCACACCTTTCCCCTCATATTGAAACTGCATAGTTCTTTCCTTCCTGTCGACAATAACCTTCCCCAAAGTTTGCAGCCAAGCTATTCCCAAAATGAGGTCCATGCCTCCCAATTCCAAGACATATGCGTCAACCTTTAGTCCCAAGTCCCCCATTCGAATTGGAATGCCCAAACATTTCTAATATGTGGAAACCTTATGGCCGTCACCCAGACGAATCCCCAATCTCCTTGTCTGTGTCACCGTTAGTCCCAAACCACTAACGAGTTCGGGTGAGACAAAGTTGTAGCTTGCACCACTGTCGACCAGTACTACAATAGGAACCCCACGAATTTCTCCCTCAATCCGCATGGTTTTCCTCTCCAGTAACGTTACCTAATGAATTCCGAACACACCCATAGCTCTACACTCCAACGCATCCTCTTCCTCCTATGAAACCTCCTCCTCAATGGCTATTATCTCCCCATTGTCATTTAGGGTTTCATTTTCGTCCAATATTAACAGCCTAAGTTGACGTTCTGAACACTGATGGAGGGGGTGAAATTTCTCCCCACATCGGAAACACAATCCCTTGGCCTTGCGATCCATCAGCTCATGGTATGAGATATGTCGCACGCCCCGATTTTTCCCCATGGAGGTCCGTCGGTCCCCTTCTCCTGGTCTGGACGGCGTCGTGTGGTGAGAACCGGCGCCTAGGGTCGACGATCTGGGCTGAAATTGATGACCCGTCGCGTTTCGGTTCAGACCCGACCCGCCCTCTGCGCGACCCGCTCCATAGCCCACAATATTTGAGGAACCCGACTCGTTAAAAGAAGGCTGGCCCCGACTCTGATTTCTAAACCCCGTCTCTCCTCGGTGATGCCAGGTGCGAGGTCGTGGGTGGAGAGGTTCGAAACCCATTTGGTCCCCGTGCATGTCCTCCTTTACTGCCCTTGCAACCTTCATCATCTGAACCCGGTTTGTTGAACTGAAGGTACGCACCCTGCGTCGTATCTCCATACGCAACCCACTCATGAAGTAGCCCATCAGTTGTGCTTCCGGTAAACGTCCCACCTGAGAAGACACAAATTCGAAGGCCTCGATGTATTCATCGACAGTACCCCTTTGTTGCAAATCCGAGAGTTCTTCAAATGGGTTCTCAAATTTTCTGCCCCTATATTGGTCGATCAACGCCTGTTTCAACTTCCCCCATGTTAGCTCCACTTCACTCTCTCGGAGGAGATTGAACCAGTGAATGGTCGATCCCTCCATGCTTAATAGGGCCAGTTTAATCTTCACCGCTTCCGACGTACCATGAACCTCGAAGTAAATTTCTGCTCCGGTAATCCAACCTACTGGATCAGACCCATCAAACATAGGTAAGTCTACCTTTCTCACCGACATCCTATACTCATCCATATTGCCCAAAGAATGCTCCGACTGAACATTCTGTTGAGTGCGCGGAGTTTCTCTGTCTCCCGGCATATTCGGTCTCCTCTCATAAGTTTCACTGCCTTGTCCCTCTTCGGGACGCTTGCCCAACAGTTTATTCATCTCTACCAATAATGCCCACTGCATCTCTCCCATGGCCATACGCATTGATGATTGCATCTCTTCTACCCCTGCTTCAAGACTGGCCAAACGAGATTCTAAAAGCTCAACTCTGTCTGACATCTTCGATGACATGAAGATGGGTCTCGGACTTGAGATTAAAACCAACAAGACGTAGGCTAGCCGTCCTTCCGATGAGTATCCGACAGGTCGGACCAATGATAGAACTCTAGCTTGAGAACACTAGAGACTTCAGTATTATTGCAATTATCCGTAATGTGTATACCTCATTACAATGTTATAGCAGTATTGCTTCCCTAAGACCAGAGCAGAATCGCTCCTCAGCAGTTTGTGTATTCTGCTGTCCCAATTCTCCCGTACTATCTTTCTGCCTCCTCTCCTCCCACTCCCCTACAAAATATTCCCCTTCCCCAGTACATTCTGTTAGCTAACTACTTTGCCACCTTGGCTAATACTAACTGCCCTCCTGCACTGCCCTTCTGCCCATTGTTCTTCCTTCTAGAATACACCTTCCACACTACCGGTTTATTCCCTCTCCTATTGTGCTCAATGTCTAAGTCATCCTCTCCCCTATAGGTTCAATCACATGAAGCCCGAGACCATCGAGTTCAAAGCTCAAACTCAGTCCAGAATTCAGGTTAATATGAACTTTAAGTCAATAATTTTGCCTTCCCTATGATTATACAAGAACGTAATGTCTTCCACTATGTTGGAAACGAAATATTCAAGTTGAGGCCTTTTAACACGGATTCTGAACAAGTATGAGAAGTTAATACGAAGTCATCGCCAGAGGAAACTTTCCACACAAGATTTTATTCTCAAGATAGCAAGTGCAAATTACACCCCAAAAATTAGACATCAAACCCCCAGAAGATTTGTCTGCAGACCCTGCTCTCTTCCCATCTCCAAAGGCTACATCAAAATCTTCTCAAATCCCCAATTACTTGACACATATACTGGGATCTTTTGTTTCGATTTGTCGAACTCTTCAACAATCTTCTTGATAGATATACTAAAATCTTGGAGCTGCATCGAAACACACCAGTGGGTTAGAACCCTCCAATGGAGGATGGAACATAAAAAATATCAGATTGTTCTCTAATCAAGAAAAAGGAGAACTAAAATCAAGCCAATTGCAAACCAAGTTAACTTAAAAGTCCAATCGAAGCAATTACTACAACCATCAAACTGACAGCAATGATGTTATTAATTGATTGATGATATTCTCATACAAGACCAACCCACTTGATGTAGAACGAGCATTTTCAAAGTAAGGTTGCTACTTCCGACTATGATTAACGAAAAGCTGCTTACCTCCACCAACTGTTGCTTCAGGTAACCGCTCAATTGAGTACTTATGTTTAGTAATGTACATTATTGGCACACCAGGAACCTGTAAGTAGATAATCAAAATTATGAATAAACACAGTTTGATACACAATGCTGCAAGAAGCATCTGTCTCAAACTTACCTTCCATATCCTTCGCTTTAAATCTCGATCACATGTAGGAACAATGAAGCACTTGTGCTGTTACCATAACAAGGAAGCAATGTCACTAAAAGAATGTCGCGGTTAGAAAATCTACAGACAGGTCCCTTTATATTGCTAAATCCATTCTTATTAAGAGAGGGTGTAGAAAATAGGATGCGTGTGAAATATCCACCTGAGTGACCCTATCAACTACACAGTCATCAGCATAGTTCCCTTTATGAATACAGGGTAGCCTCTCAAACAGCGGATCCTTCTCAATCCTGTCAAAAGGAAACAAGGAATCAGTTGATGTCCATTAGCTGGAAATCGAAAATCATTACCAATAATCAGTTGAGATGGTCGCATCAAAATGCAAATTGAGATCAATTCGGAACCAGCCATGCATTTTAAGAGCATAAGATAAGTTTCGTAAGAGAAAAAACACAAATTATGCTAAGAACATCAAATCTATGTTAAAAAACCAAGGGTTATTTTTACCTCAGAGCCACACGGTATTTCTGGCCTAGATTCTCAAGCTCTGCCATTACACAGTCAGTGATACAAGGTGTACCTGGAGACAACAAGAGATGGGAAAAATCAATCAGAATACTGATAAGTTGCAGAGTTTCCCATTAATTAAAAGGTCTTACACAATAATCAGATGGTAGAATTTTTTTAATCGTCTTAAAATATGCACCAGAAAAAAAAAAGACATTACCCCAGCTCATTTACAAGCTCAAGTTTAACCACTAACACAAAATCTCAAGGTCACCAAAATTCTATTTTACATAATTCAATGTGTCCTATATTGACTCCAATGTTTAGCCAAGAAGTACTTTATGCCTACTGATAAAACCTGAAGATTGCGATGAACACAATAGCGAACTTAAGCTCTCGTCATGTTGAGAGACAAACTTTATTTCCAGAATCTTGTAAAAGAATCGTTTTCAGCTCTTTTAATAGAGCCCCTATTTTCGGTTAACCGTCGAAGCAAAAGAAGAAAACCTCTCTCACACAAGCTGAGCTAGCTAGCTAAAAATGAGAACCGAAAAAGAGAAAAAGAAAAATATAAAATATAAAATATAAACAGACAAAAGGCGAGAAACCAAAAATAAGTGCCAACACCTACACAAAATCCCATGGACCTTAAAATATGTGAATACTCATCAAATCCAACCTATACTTACAACTTTTTTTGTGAGCAACAGCTTTATCAATATGTCAATTGCATCCTTTAAAATATGAATCTTTTCCAATAAAATTTAACCAGATGCAGTCAATATTGCAATATCGTAAAACTTTACATCTTTTTTATGATAGCTTCATTTATCTTTCTCTTGACTTTTCCTACTCTTTTGGAAGATATTTTCATCTTCGTTACCAATGGTTAGAGGATGACCAATTCTTTCAACCATATCTCATTAGAAGATATTTTCATCTTCGTTACCAATGGTTAGAGGATGACCAATTCTTTCAACCATATCTCATTAGATGCCTGACGATCCTTCTCACTCTAACTTGACTATTCTGTGCCAATGCTTTTTTGTTGAAATTATTCTATCTCTTGAATTATAATTTCTAGCTACCTAAACAATTATTGCTGGCTGTTTTAATATTATAGAATAATTATAGAAAAATAAATTTAATTTAATTTAAAAGAATTAAGAATAAATAATGTCTGATATAGTCTTTTTAAATAAGTTTAGACAAATAAATTAAATTTAATCCAACAAAGACCTGGAAAAGACATTTGTGACACCGTTTGTCGATTTATTTAACATATATTAAAAAACAACAACAACAAAGATTTAGCCTAAGGTCAATGTGAGAATAAATCCTCTTTAACTAGCCTAACTATTTATTTAGCAAATTTCAGGTGATCTAATGACTAGAGGATCAATGGCAATGCTATAAAAACATATAACAGCTTCGCGGTCTTTCACAAAAAGTGAAGCGATTGGAGTAAAAATAACTCAAATTTTAATTTTAAAAAATAGTTAATTTTTTATTTTAAAAAATTGTACCTAATTAAAATTTTAAAAATAAACTTAAAATAGAGCTTAAATTCAACTTAATAAATAATTATAGAAAAGTAAGTTCAAATTAGAAATCTGTCCAATTTACATATAAACACTACAAGAAATAAGCAATTCACCGACGGAAATTACCGTCGGTAAAATACCGATTTCCGTCGGTGGAATAATGTACCGACGGAATTTGGTGCCCGGAAATTTCGGTCGGTGATTTGCCCGTAGGTAAAACTACAGACCGAAATATTCCGTCGCAAGAAAACGGCAGAATTTACGACGGACATTGGTTGTCGGTATTTACATAACGACGGAATTGCAAGTTAAGTTCCGTCGGAGAATTTTAGCTACGGTTATTTGATCGGTCGGTACGGCGAAGGTATCTTCGACAACTTTTCCGACGGTAAATATAACCGTCGGTAAATGTAGTTTGTACCGATGGACAGTATTTCCGTCGGTAAGTGCGTATAATAATTTTTTTAATATGTTGGTTTGTTGTTATAACAATGTTATATTAAATATATACTTTATTTATTTGTATTACGTTATATTCTTTGTTCACAATATATTAATTTGTATATATATAAAGAATTCAATTAATTAAGACAAAAATAAGAAAGAACAAATCTTATGTTTCTTAATTGAAAACAAATGACGATGTTATGCTAATGTCGTAGTTATCATGGATGCTCTGAACTGTTTTCCCCCCTCTTTAACATTTCCATCTCCTGCCTAAGCTGAGCCATCTGCTCCATATGCTGTCTCTCCTTGGTCATCTGCTCCACCTCCGCTCTCGTCTTAGTAAGCTGCTCCATCTCTTCTCTCCTCTTAGCTACTTGCTCCATCTGCTCCATCGATTCTCTGATCTTTGAAACCTGCTCCAGCTCCGTCCGCATCTCCGCCCTCAACTGTTG
>JAOSBM010000004.1:3286128-3296470 GCA_027568955.1 Erythroxylum tenue
GAAAAGAATATAAGAAATATAATAAAGATACTATTTAATTTGTTGAAGACTAATACCTACCTAATTTATGCTTGTATACATGTCATGTAAAGCATTTCCAATATAGTATAAGAGCAAGGGAACCATGGTTGAATAAGTCCATTTACAACACTTAATAATTGCAATTGTATAGCTAAATTCCACGCTCTAATTGGTGAAGACCGCTTTTTTACTTTACCCAGGTTGTTTAGCATTTTGATACTTCAAATTCTATGCATAATCCGTACAATATATCACGTCAACCCACTTTCTAGCTTTTCTTAGTCTTCCACATTGCACACTTACCAATTCCAACAAACTTAACCAGCATTTCAGTCTCAGATTCACCATGTTAACGTCATTTCTCAACTTTTTTACATACTCATTGGTATCCTCTGCAATTTGGAGTGACTTTTAATAGCAAATATAAGGACAGACAAAGAACTAGTAAATGGTTTATAAAGCTTTCTAATCGACCTCCATTGACTCAATTGGATAGACTTTATTCACGTTAATCATCCAAGATTTGATGGAGTAACTAACCATGAAAGCAGAAACCCATTGCATCAAGATATGAAACCAGGTAAAAAATAACTAAATAAAGAAAATGCGTTCAAAGTCAGAACCTGGCTGGTGGTCGTTCCTACAGCCAATAGAACAATCGCCATCCATTGCAAATTGGAAAGCTTCCTCTTCAGAAACATCCTAAAATAGAAAACAAACAATTTCATTCACTACACATTAGATCCAACACCACCAAAGAAACCACATTCAAAATACATGAAATTAAAGTAACAGAAAAAGAAACCTGAATAATATTCCAGTAGTGACGATCTTAAGATTGCCCATAATCTGGTAAGTGGAGGCGTCCACATAGATAAGAGTAGCAAATTGTACGTTATTGTGGATCAAGTAAATGATAGAGGGTATCGGAAACAACCGCACACTCTTCCAATCGGTGGTCATTTTCGGAGGAGGCGATCTCCGGCACTCCCTCCATAGAAGAAAACTAGACACTAAAAGCTGAAACATTCGATATCAGTCACTGGGCTGGCCCCAAGCAGTTCAATAAAATGAAATTCCAAAATTGAATTACCTTAAAAACTTCAGCTAAAAAGGGGATGGTGGCGTAGTCGTACTTGTATCTCCCGTGGGTTTGTGAGAGAGTGGTTAAGATCCCCTGAAGAGCGTGGGTCAGTGTTGAGATTTAGGGATTAACGATAAGTGAAGAGAAGGCATTAGGGTTTACCTGTGAACTGGTGAGAACAGTGAGAAACGAAGCAACAATGTACCACCGCATTTCATCCAATTCTCCCAGCACCAATGAGCTTTCGGTAGGGAGGGATTTCAGAGCAACTGGTGCACTCCCCACACGCAACGTTTTGACCCTTTCTTGAGACGACACCGTTGACAGTCCGATTCTGATTTGTGGCTCTGGCTTGTACTCTCTGAAATTGGGCTTGGATAGTTTCTGCCGTTTAGAACCACTCTAGCTGAGCCCGTGTCTCCGCAATATTAGTTTATTTTATCACGTGAAGTGTCTGGTCAATGTGCTAACGAACTGTGGACTAGTGTAAAGTGATAGCAATTTTTGTTAGCCCAATTTCGGCCACTCGAATTAGAGATAGCAAGTGGACCCGAGTCAAAATTTTGGATTAGTTTATTAGAGATAACAAATGGGCCCGGCTAGCTCGAAGTCAATAGGATAAGATTGAGTTAACTAGGCCTCGGTCTCCAATTTCTTAAAAAATTGGGCCTCAAACCTAGCTCTAGCTTCGGCCACCCAAGTTTGGCCTGGCCAGATGCTTGACCCTTATATACAAAAAGGCGTCACTTTTGACATTTTAAAATTAACAAAAAAATTGGGGCCAAGTCGAGTCAAGCTCTGGCTTTGGCTAGGTTGTCCAAGCTCGACCAAGAGTGGGGCAAGGCCCGACCCATTATCATCCCTAAAATTGATCAGATTTCGAGCTAAAATTAAACTTTTTTTAATTTTTAGATTTAAAGTTGAATTTTAATTTTGAATCATTCAACTTATCCCGACCCAAAACTTGAATATGTTAGATAAAATAATATTACTTTGAGTAAACAACTTCGTGTTTTATTTTAAATTAAAAAATAATTAAATTTAACTCAAATTCAATGAAACTTCATACAAACTTGAAGCCAACCTGACTCATTATTAACCATATTCAAGTACTCTTGTTTTTGCATATATTCATTGCACTAATTAGCTAATAAGGTCAATAATTAACAAGATATTTATTACTATTACTCCTCTTGATGACTTAGATGATTAATAATTTCCACTCATTCTTAGGGATGATAATGGGTCGGGTCAGGTTTGGGATGTGCCTGGTTTGACCCGATCCGGCTCGTCTACACTTTTTTTAAAAAAAAATTGGCAAAACAATGTCATTTTGTATCTTCCCTTAAGGCCAAGTAGTATTGGCCCGTGGCCTAGTCAACCCAGACCAAATTTAGGCCCGGACCGGCCCAAGCCTGTCGTCCCTACTCATTCTTACCTTATTCTCAATCTTCAAACAAATGACAATTTTGAATTATATTTTTATAGTAATAAAATATTAAATACGTCAAACCAACATTTCTTTTACGGTTAAACATAATATTTATATTTATTTTATGTTAAATACATTACATCTTTTTATAGTTTTTTTACTTTTAAAATTTTAAATTACATTTTATAAGTATTTTAAAATAAAAAATTAAAATTAAAACAATATCATTTTACTTAAATTAACTGTTGGCTTAAATCCCCATATTGGTAAAGAGATAATATAATAGCCTCCATTAAGGCTATATAAGGAGACTTATGCTTAAGGTTTTAAATATCCCAAAATCTCTTTCTCATAACTTTGTGTATTAATTTTTGATGTGGATTGTGAGATCTTCCTCTTATAATCTTTGTTTTCTATAGTAGAAAAGTTTTCTATTCTTGCTCGTGGTTTTTTCTTATATTCGTTAAGGGGTTTTCTAAGTTAAATCTTGTGTGTTTTTTTTATCTCAAATTCTTTTATTGGTGTGTTTGCTCTATCCGAGTAGAGTCTATCTCCTATCAGTGGTATCAGAGCCCAAGGGTTGCTCAAGTATGCTTTGTGGTTGCAGCATAGTCTGATCTTCCACATCAAAAAACAAGTTTTTCTTTGATGCTCTTACGGGATAACGGTAGTTCTATTCTCAGGTTCTTGTTGTCATTTTTGGGGAATTTTTTTCTGGTATTTGAGTTGATTGGGTGCATGTCTAGAAAAAGCTCTGTCTAAGGAGATTGGATTTTAAGTGGGATCATTTGTGACCCCTCCAGCCTTTCCCTAGGAACTTTCCTTGTGTACTACAGTCTTATTTCATACTAAGTGGAGGTAACTCGTGAGGGTTTCCTTTTTTTAACGTGAGAAAGTGGGAGTCAATTATTGTGATAGAAGCAATGTCGAATAAATTTGATATTACAAAGTTTGACAGGACAAAGTTCTCGTTATGGAAATTGAAGATGAAGGCAGTATTAGTAAAAGATAACTGCTTAGAGGCTATCAGTGCTAGGCTAGCGGATTTCACAGATGACATCAAATGCAAACAAATAGATGCCTTGGCCATGTCAGATTTGCATATTGGACTATTAGATGATATCTTGCAAGGTGTAGAGGAAAAGAAAACAGTCAAGGAGATGTGGTATCATCTTACAAAGTTATATGAAGTTAAGTCTTTCACAATAAAATTTTTCTAAAGAGGAGACTTTACACACTCTGAATGTCTGAATCTACTTCAATAACAGAGCATATAAACACTCTGACCTCTCTATGCTCTCAACTTTCAAAGTTGGTACATGATGTAAATCCAATTGAACGTGCAGAGACTCTACTTCTAAGTCTTCCATATTCATATGACCAACTTATCATTAATTTAACCAATAATATCCTCACGTATACTTTGGTATTTGATGATGTTGCTGCTGTACTTCTTGAAGAAGAAAGTAAACACATCAATAAGGAAGAAAGGCTAACAAGTTCGCATCAAGCAGAAGCTTTATCAATGACGAAAGTACGATCAATGGAGCGTGATTAGACTGGGAGCCACATACAAGGAATGTCGAAATCCAGAAGTAAGAAAAATCTTAAGTGTTACAATTGTGGTAAGAGAGGACACTTTGAAAGTGAAAGTCGATTCAGGAAAGGTGGAGATAAGGCCTCTGAAGCATCAACTTCTCATGGATGTGTTGCCAATGGAGAAATCTTATACAGTGAAGTAACAATGGTGTTCAAGGACAAAATAGAGCTCACTGATGCTTGGATAATAGATTTAAGAGTTACGTGACATTTGACTCATCATAGGGATTGGTTTCACACTTATAAATATATCTCTGCAGGATCTGTGTACATGGCAAATGACCATACCTTAGAGATTGCTGGGATTGGCACCATCAAGTTGAATATATATGATGTTACACTATCAAAATGTGACATGTGAAGGGCTTGAAGAAGAATTTATTGTCTTTATGACAATTGAATGAAATTGGGTGTAAGACCTCCACTCAAAATGGAGTCGTAAAGGTGATTAAATGAGCGCTTGTAGTCATAAAGGCGAAAAGGAAAGCTGCAAACTTATACAAGCTTATAGGAGAGACGTATATAGAAGCAAATGCATCGGTTGCATCTGTTAGTTCTGCAGAAAATGCAACAAAATTGTGGCACCGTAAACTTGGCCACATGTCAGAACAAGGATTGAAGATTCTTGCTGAGCAAAAACTACTTCCTGATCTTATGAAGGTATCATTACCCTTCTATGTGAGCACTGCGTTACAAGTAAGCAGTATATACTGAAATTTAATGCATCAAATTTTAGAACTAAAGATATTCTAAAATTGATTCACTCTTATGTATGGCAAGCACCGGTTATGGCTATCGGTGAAGCAAGGTATTTTTTTTAAACCTTTATTGATGATTACTCCTAAAGATGTTGGGTGTATCCTATCAAGAGAAAGAGAGGTGTATTTCCAATCTTCATAACATTTAAAACGCAAATTTGAGTTAGAGACGGGGAAGAAAATCAAGTGCCTCGGGACTAATAATGGTGGAGAATATACTAGTGATGAGTTCATTGATTTTTGTAATCGAGAAGGCATCAAATGTCAATTCACGGAACCTCAGACACCTCAACAAAATGGAGTGGTAGAGCAAAAGAACAAAACTCTGATTGAGAGAACTAGAGCCATGTTGAGAACTACAAGTATTACAAAGTCTTTCTGGGCAGAAGCAGTGAAATCTGCCTGCTATGTGATTAATCGATCACCAATAAGAACGATTGATCTAAAGACATCGATGAAGATGTGGACCAGTAAACTAACAGAATATTCTTAGTTACACATATTTGGAAGTCCCATGTTCATGATGTATAATACCCAAGATATCACAAAACTAGATCCAAAATCCAGAAAATGTAGATTTATGAGGTATGCTGATGGAGTCAAAGGGTATCAACTGTTGGATCCCACTACCCACATGCTCATCATTAGTAGAGATGTCAGATTTGTAGAAGATAAACAGCAAAAGAAAATTCAAAATAGCACGTAAATTCTGAAGTTGTAATGATTCAGGAAGAAAGGAAGACTAAACAGAAAGTATCTACTGAACCTATATCAGATCACGAGGAGTAAGAACCAATTGAATCTAAAAATACAGAAGTTCGATAGTCAACCTGTGAAAGGAGAATCCCAACCTAGCAGTATGATTATATTACGGAGGGCAATGTTGGATACTGCCTCCTAACAGAAAATAGAGAACCATCAACATTCCGAGAAGTAACAAATTGTCCAGATGCATTATTTTGGATGACAGCAATGCAGGAAGAAATAGAAGCTCTTTATAAGAATAAAACATGGAAGCATGTACCACTACCACAAGGGAGAAAGCTCATTGGCAAGAAATAGGTGTACAAGATCAAACGTAACAGTAATGATCAGGTGGAGCAGTATCGTGCAAGGTTAGTGGTAAAAGGATATGCTCAAAAAGAAGGTACCGACTTTATTAAAAAAAATTCACCTATAGTTCGTCTCAATACAATTCGGATTGTCCTAGCTATGTGTGCTACATTTGATCTACATTTAGAGCAGTTAGATATAAAGACTGCGTTTCTTCATGGAGATCTTGAAGAAGAAATTTACATGCATCAACCAGAAAGTTTTGAAGAACCAGAGAAAGAGAACTTGGTTTATAAGTTGAACAAATCTTTGTACGGTTTAAAACAGGTGCCAAGATGTTGGTACAAAAGATTTAATTCCTTCATAATGAGCCGTAGATTCAACAGTTTTGGTGCAGACTTTTATGCATGTTTCAAGAAGTTTGGTAATAATGATTTCATTGTATTATTGTTGTATGCTGATGACATATTGGTTATAAGCCCTAACAAAGATCGTATTCAAGATTTGAAGGCTCAATTAGTTGGGGAGTTTGAAATGAAGGATTGAGGACCAACAAACAAGATTTTAGGGATACAATTTTACCGAGACAAAAATAATAGGAAGATTTGGCTTTCTCAGAAGAATTACTTTAAGAAAATCTTGCGATGCTTCAATATGCAAGATTGAGGAGCTGTGAGTTGGGTGTCTAAACTACAGACAGTTGTAGCATTATCTACAGCTGAAGCTGAGTATATAGCAGCTACACAAGCTTGCAAGGAATCGATTTGAATAAAAAAGTTTTTGGAGGAACTTAGGCACGACAAGAGAAAATCCCTTTGTATTGTGATAGTCAGAGTGTCTTGCATATTGCAAAGAATCTAGCTTTTCATTACAGAACTAAACATATAGGAGTTCAATATCATTTTGTTCGTGAAGTGGTGGAATATTAAAGTGTGGACATGCAGAAAATTCACACAAAAGAGAACCAAGAAGATGCACTAATAAAGCTAAATTCATATGGTGTAGATCCTTGTATGACTTGGCAGAGACGTAGACAGCAGAGAAATGACAAGATAGAAATAGCTATATAAAGATTGATTAGCTCTCAATCAAATTTCCATGTGAGAGATTATTGACTTAAATCTCATATCGGTAAAGAGAGAACATAATAGCCTCTATTAAGACTATATAAGGATGCATATACTTAAGGTTTTAAATATCCAAAAATCTCTTTCCGATAATTTTGTGTATTAATTCTTTGTATGGATTGTGAGATCTTCTTTGTAATCTTTATTATCTATAATGAAAAAGTTTTATATTCTTGCCCATAATTTTCCTCATATTTGATAAGGGATTTTTTACGTTAAATCTTGTGTATTCTTTTTTATTTCTCAATTTCTTTTATTGATGTGTTTGCTCTATCCGATAGCCATCTCCTATCATTAACTACAATCATTTGAATCGATTGCTTAACTTTGAATTTAACCTTAAATTCGATTAAGTAAAACCTGAATTGTTGATTTGAGTTAGGAGGAGCCAAACAGTTGCTTGAAACTGAAACGAGGCGGGAACAAGAATTTCTAAACTTGCGGAGTCACTCCAACGCAGGACCGTTGTCAAACCAGACCAGACCTCCGCACCTTAACAAGATAATGCCACGTGTTGGGTGAGTATGGTTTCAGCCACGTAACTGTAGTAAGTTTTACCAGTTTTTTCGAGAGAATTATACAAAGCTGAATAATTACAGGGCATCAAACGACTTCCGGTCGTTTCAGCTCTTTCACATTTAACTTCTCGGGGTTTCCCATGTTGTTGGGATGGGATTCCAGGTGCACTGGGATCCAACATTTCCTGAATTTGAGAAATTGGAGAAACTAGCAATTGTGGGACGAGTTTCTCCTCTCCAAATCAAAATTCTTGCTTCATCCCTTGAGCCTGTCAAATCTGGAAACTGGATTTCTTGTTAATCACACATTCTGTTTCGCTGTTGCCCTTTTGCAAATTTCCTAAACCGAGTTCCAAAAATGGAGCAATTTAGGCAGATCGGAGAGGCATTAGGAAGTTTGAAGGCGTTGATGGTGTTCCGGGAGAACATCCTCATCAATCAACGACAATGTTGTTTGTTGCTGGATATTTTCAGTTTTGCGTACGAGGTAATAGCAGAAGACATGAAACAGAACCTGAATTTTGAAGAGAAGAACTTAAAATGGAGAATTCTTGAGCAACCATTAAGAGAGATATGCAGGATTTTCAAGGAAGGGGAAGCCTACATCAAACAATGCCTTGAAACTAAAGACTGTTGGGCTAAGGCGATTTCTCTTTACCAAAACTCAGATTGCGTCGAGTTTTACATCCACAATCTGCTTACTTGCATGCCAATCGTCATTGAAGCTATCGAGATTGCAGGAGAATTTTCTGGTTGTGATCAAGATGAGTCCCAAAAGAAGAGACTTGCATTCGCATACAAGTATCAGAAGCTATGGAAAGACCCACAACTCTTTCAATGGAAGTTCGCGAAGCAGTATCTCATTACTCAGGATTTCTGCAATCGGTTTGACATGGTCGGTAAAGAAGATAGGTGTATTCTGCTGAACAGAATCAGTAGAAAGAATGTCTCCACGAAACAAGATCGCCAACTTATCGATCTTGTTTTGAAAAACCTGGCAGAAGAATCGGAGTCCAAGCTCTTGCCATGCTCAATCCTGGTGAGTTCAAAAGAGTACCAAGTAAGGCGACGCCTAGGGAGTGGAAGTCAATTCAAGGAGATTCTATGGCTAGGTGATAGTTTTGCAATGAGACATTTTTTTGGGCAGATCCAAACTCTGATTCCTGAGATATCTTCACTCTTATCTCTTTCACACCCAAACATAATGCACTTCCTATGTGGCTTCACCGATGAGGAGAAGAAAGAGTGCTTTCTTGTCATGGAGCTAATGAGTAGGGACATGGCAAGTTACATCAAAGAAGTCTGTGGTCCTAGAAAGAGAATTCCATTTACGCTTCCTGTTGCAGTTGATCTCATGCTTCAAATTGCCAGAGGAATGGAGTATCTACATTCCAAGAAAATCTATCATGGTAATCTAAACCCTTCAAACATTCTTGTTAAACCTCGAGGTACGAGTGCAGATGGATATCTACATGCCAAGGTTTCAGGTTTCGGATTATCTTCAGTCAAGAACATTACCTCGAGAAGCCCTTCAAATCAAAATGGACCACTCTCGTTCATCTGGCATGCACCAGAAGTCTTGGAAGAGCAGGAACAGGTGGGGGGAACTGCTGAAAGTTGCAAGTACACAGAAAAATCTGATGTATACAGCTTTGGCATGATTTGCTTTGAACTTCTGACCGGAAAAGTCCCATTTGAGGATAGCCATCTTCAGGGTGACAAGATGAGTCGAAACATTCGTGCAGGGGAGAGGCCACTCTTCCCATTTGGTTCACCTAAGTATATTACTAGCTTGACGAAAAGATGTTGGCAAACTGACCCTAATCAAAGGCCAAGCTTCTCATCAATCTGTAGAATGCTTCGCTACACAAAACGCTTCCTCCTGATGAACCCCGATTATAATAGAGAGCCTGACCCGCCAATGCCAGAGGTAGACTACAGTGAGATGGAGGCAGATTTTTTACGCCAATGCCCCTGTTTGGACACTCCAGCTGATTCATCATCATCGTCAGTATCACAAATTCCTTTCCAAATGTTTGCATACAGATTGTACGAGAAAGAGAAGAAGAGATCAACTCAAAAAGAAATTTCAGAGTCTGGAAGTGATAAGACTTCAATAAGTGGAGACGAAAACGTCATTGCCATAGATGATCCATTTCCATCTCCGACTGAAAGGAAGTTCATTACTTCACCTGATGCCTTGCAACGAAAACCTTCACTTTCAAAGAGATCACTAGATACTAAAACGGGTAAACAACCAGGTAAGACTTGACTTATGATTTTTGTCCTGATCTTGGTATTCGAACATGTTTGCTCTTCCACATTGACATCTCCTGAGTTTTGTTATCCAGGGACTCCAAAAGGACGGTCGAGACCTCCACAACTAACATCCGCACGCAGTTTGAGAACGAATTCCGAGAGTCGTTTACCGATGATGAGTCCAAGAAACATGAGCCCCAGATTGAGGAGAATGTCTTCAGGTCATGCGTCAGATTCTGACCTTCCATAGTCAACATGCTTGTTGGGTTTCTTAATTACAAAGCGTCTGTCTCTCCTCTAAGTGACAAAGTACAGTATAGATGAGCCTGAATGGGAAAAGAACAAGAAGACATTTTCTTGCACGAGCTGAAGGGACAGGGAAATCGGGGTTGCGTGGACTTTCTTATGTACTCCATGTAGGGATTTTAATCCCTTAAAACTCAAGATCTATTCATATCAAATCATCAAGAACCAAATAAAGGCGGAAGCGT
>JAOSBM010000004.1:3334121-3346252 GCA_027568955.1 Erythroxylum tenue
TATAATTACCGACGGAAAATATTTCCGTCGCTAAGTTCAGTATAAATTAGCGACGGAAACAAGTTTTCCGTCGCTAACTTTAGTATAATTACCGACGGAAAAATTTTCGTTTCTAAATTCAGTCCCTAAATTTGGCGGGATGTTTTCCCTCCATTGATAGCGACGGAAATTATAACCGTTGTTAAATGACTTTTTTTATATCGTTTTTAACTACAGAAATAAGAATTCCGTCGCTAATTTTCCGTCACTAATTTACATTTTTCTTGTAGTGAGATGTTATGAATATAAGAGCTCTTTCAGTATGTAAGACTCTTCGCGTTAGGAGGGTCATCAAATATAAGCATTATTCTTTTTGTATTTATAAAAATATTATTTTAGTGATTCGAATATGTAACTTTTCAGTCACAAAGAAATAATCTTACGAATTATTCTCACCTTTGATATTTCAAATATGATTTATTAAAAAATTTAAAACACAAGTAGTACGCCCAAAAAATCAATGCATTTCAAGTTTAATTATTCTCACTAATGAAATTTTTTTTTGCGATTACAAATTGTTACAAAGGAATTATTTATTACATAAATGCCTAGCTAGGGTTGCCAGAAAAAATTTGCTTCAATGTTACTTGCATTATCGCATTATAAAGACTTATATAAATGTGTGAATGAGATGAACTGGAATAGAATTATATTAATATAAAAGGCACAGGTGATTACATCCCTTGTCAAGAATCCCACGTCGAACAAATATGAGAACATTCAATAATTTATAATAATTTCCAAACCTTTCCTCTTGAGCTAGATTTTGGAAGTAAGTTAGTCCTTTTTAACATAGTATCAGAGTCAGGTTGTCTCGATGGTTTGGGACGGTGCCCGATTATATCCTTTTGCCTAATATGTCCATCAAATATTCAGTCTTGCTCTGGACCGAAAGGGTGTGTCAAGAATCCCAAATCGGACAAATATAAGAGCATTTAACAATTTATAATAGTGTATAAATCACCCCTCTTAAACTAACTTTTAGAGGTGAGTTAGCTCAAAAGGGAAAGATTTGTACACTATTATAAATTCTTGAATGCTCTCGTAATTATTCGATGTAAAATTTTTGAAATCCCGTGAAAAAGGTGTTCTATAGAATCTTATCTGTACCGAACACCTAAGAAATAAGTTAATGAAATAATGCTGTTGTCGTCCTTTGCACTTTTATTTATTTATTTGGGCTAGTTCACTGTTCAGAACATCGAGAACATGGAACCACATAAGATAAGACCTACCTCCATAACCCTAGCTCCTACATCTGCAGAAGGACATCAACACAGATGAATATGTTTTTTGTAATTTCTAGCTGGAATTCTCGACGCATACTCTGTACTGTTCCATAGTTCAAGGAGACAAAGCGTGCAAACAAAAATATCGAGCACAGAAGTATGAGATCACTGTAACTTGGGACTTGGGAGCCTCCCATCCACTTCCTGTGCAACTATTTTGTCATTAATACTGAAACGAAGAAATATCAAATCACAAAACCTAATATCAACGTATTCAACAATCAATGAATTCAAATTTTGTGCCCTAAGTCGTCCTTGAAACTTCAGCACATGCAGCAAAAGATTCTGTTCCCACTCCCACGCTTCAAACGTGTAGCTACCTCTCTGGTTTTGTCAACAGATTCACCACCTTCCATTAAGCGCACATTTGAATATCAGTCGTATCACTAAAAGCTCCGAAGCCCTGTCGATGGACAATCCGTGCAATAGAAAGCAGCATTGACACGTGAATGATGCTTTAACACACAATTTCTCTGGCGTTATTATTCGTGTACGTATAACCATAACGGGACACCAACCTTTGAAACTTGGCAAAGCTAATGGTTTCTTGAAACCTGGCAACGCTAATCGTTTCCATTGATGTAAAATGTTGAGTTTCGTAATTACAGCCCAATAATGCAGCTGTGAACGTGGTTAGGTTAGATAGGGTAATTTATTGCAATTATATTTAATAAGTAATTATATTGAGACGAAGAATAATAATAAGTCAGATCTGAGTCTGTCTCAATCGAAAGATATATTGTTTTGATAAATGTAATCAAAACAATGGTCTCGTTTGATAGACAACCAATAAGCTATTTTTTTAGTTAATTGGTTGTCTTCAACAATTTGACTCTTCAAATAGCTACAAAAGCTGTTTGGAGAGTAGCAGATCGCGTAGCTGATTTAAGATAAACAGTAAAAAATGAAGGAGCATTTTCATCAATCAGTCAAAATTTTAATTATCAAAAATCAATTGTACCATTTAATTGAGGTTCTTAGATACCTATGATTTAGGAACATTGTTTGTTCTTATAATTATTTTATGCAGTTATAGGTTAAAAATAAAATGTTGACCTTAAACGAAAATGAAAATAGAAAGAGTTACATAAATTTTTCATAGATGATGAAACACGACAGGTAAACATGACTTTTCTAAAATCTAAATTCTTATAAGAATATTCAACGAAATACTAAGATATATAATATTCATATCTTTATATATTTTTTTAAGTCATGTCCTCATAAGTTATTTTACACATAGACAACTAATTTTACCAAACTTCTCTGACAAACAGATATTGCAATTTGCTAGTCAAATTAGCTGATATAATCAACTTATCAGCTAACAGCTGATAGGATTCGCTAACAGCTGATTGTCAAACAAAGCCAATGTCATTTTCTTTTAATTGACTTATATTAATTCATATTAAACTACAATAATCTTTAAATTCGAGTTTAACCTCAAATTCGTTTATATCGAAATTGATTTTCGTATCGAACCATTTTTATCATTCTTAATTGAAATCATTTATAATTATTGCAAGATGACGTGAAATGCAACTTATAATGTACAATTTAAAACTTTATTAGTGGTAAGGCAGCATTAGAGTTGTATTATGAAATCTAGGTTCTTCATATTATATGCCATGTGTTTCATGAGAAGTACTATTTTCCATCTTTGTAATTATAACTTTATACATAAAATTAGTCAGGATGTCTTGGACACCAAGAAGTAGCACCTCCTACCCCAAACCAACCGATTGAAATTAGCACTTTCAACATTTCATGGTAGGCTTGAAAATTTTGGCCCTTATTTTGTCAGCCCTATCAAATAAAAAGAATATTACAATGTTAACTAACATGATATAAAACAATTAAGTTGGCCTCACACAATAGCTTAAACTATTGTGTTGAAACGGTTATTTAACATGGTATTATAGCCTTTGTGACCAAGTGGTCGGGAGTTCAAATCCTACCACTCACCTATTCTTCAGCACAAAGTAGAGTGAGCTTGTGCAAATTTCAAGCCCAAAAGACTTTCACTTGAGAGGGTGAGTTGGTGAATATATAAAATCAATTAAGTTAGCCTGCTATTGTGTTGAAACAATCATTTAACATACAATACATTCTAAATTTCCAACATAATAGTTTGAATTTAACATTAATATAAAGAATAAAAAAACTCGATATGAATCCCGCTGATATGCGAAGTCTGGAGAGGTTCAATAATACTACGCATTCTTACTCCTAAATAGTGGAGATGATGTTTCTAAAGAATTTAACATTAAGACAAAAAATACAAAATTTTTCATGTAATTTTTCTTATTTTAAAATTTATTTTTGTTGTATTAATTTATTAAAAACAAAATTTTAGTATTACAAAAAAGAAAATTAATATAAAATTATCATGTAATTGACTAATGTTCAAGTAATAATATTTATATAAATATAGTCAAATATATAAAATAACAAATTGTTTCAAAAAAATTTGACAGATATTTAATATATTTTTTTATAATTTTCATAATGTCTTATTGGGCAAACATCAAGTTTTATAATTCCTGGGTAGTTCCCTTGACAAAAACTTAAGCCGTCAGTTTTAAGTTATGTAGGTATACAGTATACTACTATCAGCTACATTTCCCACCCGAATGAATCGCTAGTGTACAAAATTAAAGCATCTTGTTTGTCCTCATCATCTACTCGTCATTTTGTTTACTTTTGTAAAATTATTGAGTTTGATGTGACAGCAATAATTATAAAATTTAATTGATTTGACCGATTTAATCATAAAATCATAAATCATCTAATATTTTTGATTTGATTTATTTTAATAATTTTGTTATTAAAATTTGATTAATTTATTAATTAATAAATTTTTATAAATTAAAATAAATTCAACAATTTTTATTTTAAAAAATATTTTTAATTAAATTTCAAAATTTTCGATGAATAAGAATAATCTCTTTAATAATATTTCAAAATTTTAATTTTATTTAATATTTAGTTTGTTTAATAACGATGTGACACTGATCGAATATTTTAAACCTATTATCTTATTGATTTAACTTTTAGTTCAGTTTTTAAAATCTTAAACTGTTCAACGTTTCAATTCAATTTTTAACTTTTAAACAATAAATTTGATATCTTATTGGTTTAACTTCCAATACAATTCCTAAAATATTGAGTGAAATCAATTGATTATTTTTATATTAGAAGAGTGCGCGATAAGGTTCGTATTTTAACCAACAATCTTAAGAAATTGAGCCAGTGGTGTGGGGGGTTTCTACGGCACATCGGGAGGGTATCTCTGCTTGACGCAAAGCTCTGGGGTATCCACACGGGGCTCCTTTTGGCTTGGTCGCTCGGGTACCGCTGTGTCATTCTCGAAGTGAACTCTTTAGAGGTAATCAATATTCTCTCCACTTCTAGTACTATGAATTATGTAAATTTTATTTTGTTGATAGGCACTTGGGCGCTAATCCAATAAGATTGGGAGATCAAAATTCAGCATGTGTTTCAAAAAAGAAACCAGTGTGTAAACTCTCTGGCGGCTCTTGCTGTTATTATTGACCCAGGGCTACACTACCTCCAGGAACCACCGTTGTCGATCACGGAGCTACTCCTCCAAGAACAACACGGAGCTATGTACAACAGATCGTTGCGTTAGTTTTCTCCTTTGTGGTTTTTAGTTTTGTTCCCTTATATAAAAAATAATCATTATCATTGGTTCTGCCGGATTCTGACTGAACTGTACGTTGCCATTCGGATCCATGAGTCGATTGTCTCCCGTAAGAGTGTCGACGTGAAGTTCCTGCAAAACAAAGAAGGCACGTCGGGGGTTGTGTCCCGATCAGCCCCTCCGACGCTCAAGTAAGTCTTTTGGTAAAAGTGGGATCGCTGTAAACAAGGAGAAACTAAGGTTATGATTGCACGTACCTTCATCACGATGAAATCATACCTTATATATGGAATGGACGTTAGGGTTAGGTCTTCACGTAGACTCCTACTTCTGCATGGAAGGTCTTCTCCGGCTAATGGGCTATGGAGAGCAGGAATCGGGCTTTGGGCTCGACATCTTTGGTGAATAGGTCGATCGGCCCACGGGTCCTTATGACTGAGTCCAGGCCTAACATGGCCGACCCGACCAATCATATATAAATTACTTAATCTCTTTGTTTATTTTTATGTGAAATTCGCTAATTATTCGACAAATTGAGTACATTATTTGATCAATTTTTAGATTTAATTATTAATTCATAACTTACTATTTATTTGTGAGTATAATTTCTTCAAATAAATATTTAATTTATGTATCAAATTTTAGTTTAATAAATTATTTTTCGTTCCAATATTAACTTCTCAAGCTTCTAATGTTATGTGATATTTTAGTGCAACCAATTAGAAAGGTTTATATTTTAACCTGAATTCTTAACTCACTTGTTATAAATCTTTTTTCTCATTAAATAACTATATATTTTTATTAATTTCTATAAGTAATTTATGGGTCATTTTAGCAATATTAATCTTGTCCGCATATTATTTTAATATATTATATTATTTTATTTTTTATTTGGGTCAATTAAAAATAATCTCTTTATTTAACTGTGAATTTATTCAAATCTGGCATATTAGAAAAATTTCTATTGAAATGTTATTACTATTGTTATTGTTATAGTCTTTCCTGTACGTAGAGCCAGCCCTAAGCGGGTATCCATCCTCATAAATAATAAAATAAAACTTATTTTATTCTCATAAAATATAAAATATAATAAAATATGACTCACTCCTAATCTCGTAAAGAATAACAAAAAATGATCATACTTTTTTTCTTTTTATTCTTTATAAAAATCCAAAAATAGATAAAAACATAAACTTTTTTATATTTTATCCGGGCTTATAAAATACTAAGAACGGCAAGCACCTTAGAAGTCTTCTGTTTTCTAGAACATCATAACAGCCTCCCGAATAATCCCCAAGAAAAATTCCATTTACATGAAGCTATGAAAGTCAAAAGTGGACATAAAAGAAATAATAGTTGATAAGAATCCAAGGCCGTTTTCAGGTCCAAAAAGGACTAATCAGCTTCTATGTTCTGATCAAAACGTCACACTGAACGAATACGAGGGTAAAACCAATGTATATACAACCTTAAATGTCCCTTCCAAGTTCAAAATTTCAACTATGCGTTTGATTCTCTGAATAAAACCCTAAATTAAAAAGAAAACGAACCTGGAACTGGAAGCGTCATTTTACTACAAGTCGTTGGTATTGAATTCATATGATTACTTCATCAACTTTGGACAGTCTAAGTGGGACATTATGTTCACGCATTTTGTCAATCAGATGATACTTGTTCAATCTTAGGTTGTATTCGGTACTCTACAGATGTAGCCTTTGTGTGTCGAGAAATGTTTTGTTGTTATTATTATTTTTAGTAATTTATTTATTATTATATTTTATCTCTACTTTCACTTTCATTTTAAATTTCATTTTATTTATTTATTTATTTATTCGAAACAACCTCTCTATTAATTAAGGATAAGGCTACGTATACTGAACTTCTTTACACCTCACGTTTAGTGTCATTTTTACTATGTTGTTATTGTTGCACTGTAATTATTCTTTGTTAATATTTTAATTTATAAATCAAGAGAATAAAAATTAGTATTAGATGAAAAAATTGACACAAAACAAAGAAAATAGAAACACGATTATAATTTTTTGAAACTAAAAAGAAAATAAATATTGCATTTAAAGTATGAATTTTTAAAAAAATTTAAAAATTACTCTAATAATGTACTGAGCAGGGCCGTTCCTATAATTTTATAGGTCCTGGACGAAATTAAAAAAAGAACTCTAATAAATCAACAATATACTTAATTTTACATTTTTGGAACTGAAATAAGTATATGGTACAACAAAACTCGAACAGCTTCACAATATATCACAAAGATATATAAATGGTATTATATCTGCGATAGAAGTAAGAAATAAATAGCAAAATTTAATATCTAATATTAAAAATAAAAAACAAAGAGCAAAAATACATTAAAAAAATCAGAAACTTTACCTTTAAATTATACTCAGAACTCAGAAGACAGAATCGTAAAATTTTTTACTGCTAATTTTTGAGTTAGAGTACTTTAAATACATATATTGATGAAAATAAGAAAATTAGAAAGTAAAAGTACACTTAAATATTTCAAGACTATTTATAAGCATAAGATGTTAACTTTAATGTATTTTTTGCGCAGGTCCATGATAAAATATTTCTACCTCGGGCAGAAATATTTTAAGAATATTTTTAATTTATTTTTGTTAATAGTGCCAAAATATGATGTTAGGGGCCCTTCCCTATCATCGGTCTTGGGCAGGTGCCAGATCACGGAAAAAAATGGTAATAAAAATTATAATAAATATAGTAAATAATAAAATAGATATGAATTTTACCTTTCAAAAGTTAATAAGTCAAAATTATTATTAAAAAAAGCGGTTCAGATACAATCGTTTTCTAGAAGTCATATGCAATCATTAAAGCGTAATTGTTCAATTGCAACTATTGATTGATTAAGATTAACCACTTTTACTACAGAATGGCCGCAAAGTTAGAAGGACCGTCGTGAATCGTGACTCGTGAGCTTTGTCAATCACAAAAACAAAAAGTCTTATCAAACCAAATCTTTGTTAGAGAGGCAGATTGCAGATTCCCATACATTGAATTACCTACCAAGCTCTCCTGAAAAGCAGCCTAATCACTCATTAGGAGCCTTAATTCAACGTAATCCTCAAATTATGCTCATCATTTACCCGTGCCCTTTTGTAAGAACTTTGGTTCTTTGCTTCTTCGTCCGAGGTTGGAGTGTCGGCTGGAAGTCGCAGCCTGGCACATCCAATTGCATGAAAGAGAGATTACTGAGTCAAGCTGCTCACACTAACTTTGACATGTTTTTTTTTTTTTCCATTATCAGATATTTTAAAAGGGTTTTAATTATAAAAAAGTACTTTTAAATCATTGCTAATTTTCGCTCAAGTCAAATAGGTCTCGTGTGAAAGGCAAAACATTGGTTCTAAATTTTAAACGATTACATACATGATATTTTAATGAGTCCAATTAGCTTAATTGTTAATTAACTATAGACGCTTCTCTAACTCTCTACGTAACCTTCTTGAGTTCTTATGGACGCAACTAAGATTTTGAAACTCGAACCGGAGGTCGAATTGGAGGTTTATTGATCACCGATTTGACCGGTTCGATCCCGGTCGAATCGGTGTTACGTCATAATTACACAATAATTATATATAATATTAGTAATATTAAAAAATAGAAAAAGTATACCAAATAATATAAATTTCTATACTTCTGTTAGATTATGGAGTAAATGTGAGTTTTACTTTTGAAAGAATTAAAAAACACATGAAAGAAAAAAAGTAAAATAAAAAATAAAAAAAATTCATTGAACCAGTGGCCAACCGGATCGACCAGTTCCAGTTTAACTGGGCAATTGACCGATTTTTACTAGTTCGCACTGGTTCAATTGAAGACTAATTTTTAGGGATCATCCGAACTAAATAGCTGACCGGTTACCAGTCAAACCGGTCAAACCGACCGGTTCGATCTGAGTTTCAAAACAGAGGACGCAACTGTTCACATACAATGGGTTTCTGCTACTTTTCTTTTTTAAAGGATTTTTTAAAACTAAATTCTCTCATCCTATGTAATTTGACATATTTTTAATTTTAAAATTATTAATATTTTTAATTTTAAAATTATTAATAATCCTAACTGTCACCAACTTTCATTAAAAAATCATAATTATAAATTTCAAGATAATTTCACTACACGATGTCGTTTTCTTTCAAAATTATGGGACGGATTGATAATTGACCTAATTATCATTTATTACCACCAACCAATGTCTTAACTTCGGACGTGAAACTGAAATGAAATTCAGTATATAATAAACAGCATCCTTATCTCACATCACTTGAAAAATCAATCTTCGAAGTAGTTAAATAGATAATGTATTAAATAATTTATAAATTATAAATTATTTGTAAGCTCTTTTTTATTAATATGAATATATGTACAAAGCGACAGAAGGTTGTCACGTGAAAAGGACCATCCCTGTCTCGTTGCGGCTTGGGCCATGCTAATAGTGCCATTATTTTATATTTTTTTCCTTCAATAATTAGAAGTATTTAACGGTGATTAATATCAGAGGACTTCATAAAAAACTCAACTAGTTCGATTGGACTAACGTCAAAAATTTTAAATCGTCTAATTTTTATGTTTGATTTTTAAAATTTTTTAGTTTGATTTATTTTAATAATTTTTGTTGTTAAAAATTAATATATTTATTAATTAATCAGTTAATTTTTGTAAATTAATAAATTTTTAAACTAAAATAAATCAATTATTTTTTATTTAATATTATCCTTTTTAATTAAACTTCAAATTGTCTGATTGATAGGGACAATATTTTTCAATCATATTTTAAAATTTTTAATTTTATTCAATCTTTAACCAATATTATGATGGTCTAATACCAGTTAAACTTTAAATTTCTTATCTTATCGGTCTAACTTCGGGCATAGTTTTTAAAACATTGAAAACAACATTTAACTGCCATTAGTCATCTTCCAATTTTTAAAATTTAAGTAACAAATTAAAAAAAGGTTAAATTATAATAGGTAAGGATACATTAGTCATTTCCTAATCATGTAGATTTGAATATAACTTTATTTATATTGGTTTAATAATCTTAAAGGCTTTTTTTTGTTGCCCCGAGATGTTTTAAGATGGTCCCAATTATAAAATGGTTCCAATTATAAGAAAGTACTTTTAAGTCATCTACACTCAAACTAATCCCCGCTTGAGTCGAATAATTCTTTGTGGGAAGCAAAACTTTGCTCTCAAATTTTAAACGGCTACATACATAAAAATTATTTGAACTTGCCACCTCACTTAAACTAAACGAATTCCTTATCAACTCGTCTGCACCCTAAAATTATCCTAAAGGCAATTTAATTTAAAATCATCTCCATTTAGAAATGTTGGAACTTGCATTTCATGAAAACCCACGCGAGGTGGAGTTAATCGACTTGATTTGGTAGCCTTTTGACTCGGTTGTACTTCGTGTCGCGTGACGGTGGAAAGTTTCTGTCGTCGAACTATATGCTCCCATTGGAATTGTCAAGGGGCTGGAGGGCGGACCTTCAAGCCCGTCCTTAAAAATTATTTGCGTCTCCACAAACCGGGGATGCTTGTCTTAGTCGAACCGCGTATCAGTGGGCTCCGAGCCACGCAGGTCATTCGTCAATTGGGTTTTGCTCATTCATATCGGGTGGAAGCGACCGGGTATTCGGGCGGAATTTGGCTTCTTTGGCAAACTTACCTCTCGGTCACGGTCCTCCTTGTGCACCGTCAATTTATTCATGCCAGTATAGATTGGGGTCCTCTCTCTTTTGTCTTTACCGCGGTTTATGCTAGTCCGACTTACTCTTTGCAACACTACCTCTGGGGGTATTTACAACAAGTTGCGCAAATCACAACCAAACCCTGGCTGATCGGCGGCGATTTCAATGCCAAATTAGAAGCCACTGATAAGTTTGGTGGCTCTCGGCGGCAGTCCTCCATTAATCGGCAATTTCGGGACTGTGTTCATAACTGTAATCTTCTGGATTTGGGTTTCTCCGGACCTCGTTTTACCTGGCGACGAGGCAACCTTCTCGCCCGTCTGGATCGGGCTTTCTGCAATATTAACTGGCATTCCGCTATCCCTTCCACTACGGTGACTCACCTCCCCTTTTTGAAATCGGACCACCGCCCCCTTCTCATCACTTTTACTAATACCAGGACCGTCAGACCCAGCGGTCATTCTTTTAGATTTCAATCAGCCTGGCTAACTCACCCAGGCTTCCGCTCGTTTGTAGCCGACCTTTGGCATTCGTCCACCTCGGACTTTCCCAGTTCGCTCCGGACGCTTTCTGATAACCTCCAACACTGGAACCGTACTTCCTTTGGCCACATTTTTCATCGAAAGCGGCGTTTGATGGCGAGACTTGCAGGCCTTCAAAAACATCTTGACGAGCCTGCTTCGGCCGCTACGCGGGACCTTGAGGATTATCTCCGCGCGGAACTTGAACAGGTCCTGACTCAGGAGGAGCTGTATTGGCACCAGCAATCTCGGGGTCAATGGCTTGGGCAGGGCGATAGGAACACCAAATTCTATCATGCCGTCACCCGCCAAAAACATCGTAGAGCCCAGTTTCATTCCTTGACTGATTCTCAAGGCACTCTCATCTCCGGCTCTGCGAACCTTCGACAGTTAGCTCACTCTTTTCTGGACGAGTTGTACACAGCTGACCACTGCCCCCGCGCTCCTTTGCCGGGGCAATTTCCTCCCCTTCCCCCCGAAGCCCAGGAGGATTTGTCTCGGCCTCTCGACCCGGAGGAAGTTCGGCTAGCAGTTTACAGCATCAACCCCCATAAGGCCCCAGGTTATGATGGCTTTTCCGCTCTTTTCTATCAATCCCAATGGGAAACTATTGGTTCGTCGGTGACCAGTTTCCTTCAGCGCATTTTTCAGCTCGACATTTGGGACCCCGAGTTTAACCGCACCATTATGGTTCTGATCCCTAAGATTTCGGCCCCGACGTCCATTACGCATTTCCGTCCTATTGCTCTTTGTTCGGTTCTTTATAAAACGCTTTCTAAGGTCCTTGTTAACAGGATAAAACCCTATCTCGACAATCTGGTTGCTCCGAATCAGAGCAGTTTCGTTCCTGGGCGTTTAATTACGGATAATATCATCATCA
>JAOSBM010000004.1:3346352-3356706 GCA_027568955.1 Erythroxylum tenue
AAAATTAGAGATGAAAATTTGGAAACCTATTAAAAGTAGTTTTCTAATTTCCTAGAAAATTGGAAAAATAGAAAACAGGCTTTTCTTAAAAAATTGATCTATTTTTTTATTAATAAACATGTTTTCTAATTGTTTTCTATTTTATGAAAAAAATTTCTAAAAAAGTAGAGAATTTTCAGAAAGTAAACGCACCCTTGGTGTTTTTGCTTTGTATGCCGTCTCTCCCTTGTGTAGGGCCCACATCAAATCTTGTCATTATGGAGCACCTTTTAGGCTTTTACCCTGAGTAAGTAATTATCGAAAAAACTTAAGGCTATAATTGTAAATTCGCTCACTTAGTGCTGAGCACAGATGGTCTCACGGTAATAGTGTGTAAAACTCGGGGACGAAATGGGAAAGCCAGAAAATGAGTGAGAGAAAAAAGGTATAATTTTTTTAATTTTCCGTTTAATTCAATTTAATAATTTTATAACTAAAAACTAATTTATTTATTAATTAATCATTAATTTTTTTAAATAAATTTAATCTTATAAATTAAAATAAATAAATTAGTATTTATTTAATAGTCTTATTTTTAATTAGATTTTCAAATTTTTTATAAGCGAAAGCATTTTTATTTATTTTAAAATTTTAAATCTTGAAATAGTTTAATTTTAGATTTAAAAAATATTTGAGAAAAGAAAACCATAGCCAAAAGAGGCCAACGACGCCTATATAAGTCCACTCCTTGGCAAGAACCTTCTCTCAACCTTCATAACCAAAGACCGACCACCTTCGATTGTCTAATCCACCTTGTAATAGTATTACAGTAACACAAACATAAACCTCTGTGTCTCTCTCTCTAACCCCGAAGCTGAAACCTTTGACTTCACTCACTCTCTCGCCCATAGACCGTGACAACTTGCGGAAAGACTGACAGCTAAGTAGCATCGAAATCGGTGGATTCAGTAACGTCTTCCACTGACCCTGATCCTCTCTACTTGCTCTGAATCAGTTAGTTAAAAAGAGTCAGCTTCTATCAGTTCCTTCCTTGTAAGACAACTTTTTTTGTGTCTGTCCAGCTCAGACTACGGTTACAGGTATTGTCTTTATCAGCGAAATCACTTGTTTGGTTGTTTTAAATTTCTGGTTTGTCTGTCGAAGTGTTCTTCCGACATGGTGAATTGGGATTTTTTTTTCCTGAAGGTTAGTTTTTTTTTTCGGTGGAATTATTGGCTGCTTTTCTCTTTTTTCTTGTTTATTTCTCCAACTTTTTAACCACTCTCTGACGGGTTCATGAATTTAGCCTTTCCAAATCTGATTTTCGTATCGCTTCCATATTGTTTTGTCGCTTTTCAATCACAGACTGAGGCCCTCTCGATGTACCAAACTTTTATTGTATGTTCACGTACTGATATTCCTTTTATTTTTGTTCTTCTGGTTAATCTTTTGAATGCTTGCTTTTACCTTGTTTCAGTCCATACTGATTTCCAAATTGTGTTGGTCTTTTTTGTTCCCAGTTTGGTTCACTTCTCAGATATACCTCGCTAAGTCTACTTTGATCCACGGACCCTTTTTCCGAAAGTTCTCAAAAGTTGACTCCATTTAGAGCTTTGGAGCTTTTTCTTTCTAGTCCGATAAGGGATCATTTCTTTTGATGTTAGGTAGACTTCCCTTTTTTGAGTTGCTTATGTACTTTGACTGCTACCACTTGAAAATTTAGCTATTCTCTTTCTGCATTTCTTTGCTCAACCTTTGTTTCATTTTTTTTAGTGTTGGTTTCTGTTTGCCGGGTTACCGAACAGAAGCTGTGTATACCGAATTTTCTATATCATCTTTCTATAGATCTTTGTCATAGAAAGTGAAAAAAAACTTGCTCTGAACTCTTGGGTGAGTTTATGCTCTTCATATCTTGGTTTATCAGTTCTAACTAAACTTGTTTGTAGTCAAATTCATCTACGCAAATGGGTTCTTACCAGTTCTTTTTCGTATGTGTGTGATACAATGTAACTGTACTCTTTTGTCTGTGCTTCAGTTTAAGAAATTAGCAAGGATGTTGGAGAAGATGGAAGAAATAAACCCAGATAGAATAATAGAGGAATTTGAGGCTATGACAAAAGATGCTGAGAACGTGCAGAGAGAAACTCTAAAGAAAATACTGGAAGAGAATGGATCTGCAGAGTACTTGAAAAATTTGGGTCTTGACGGAAGAACAGACCCGGCTAGTTTCAAGGCTTGTGTTCCCATTGTTACCCACAAGGACTTAGAAATTCATATTGAGAGGATTGTAGATGGAGATTATTCATCCATTCTCACCGGAAAGCCAGTAACAACTATATCTTTAAGGTAAAATTTGGATTGTTTAGTTCAGTTTTTTCATCAATTAATTGACGTGAATCAAGTCGCTGACTAACTCTTACGAAACTCACTTGCCTTGCTGCAGTTCCGGCACTACTCAGGGTAAGCCGAAGTTTGTCCCGTTCAACGACGAATTGATGGATACCACCTTGCAGATTTATAGAACTTCTTTTGCCTTTAGAAACAGGTATTCCAAACAAGATTTCGGGTTTTGGGATGTACTCTTTTTTGTTTTTTTTTGGTTATCTGGTAATAATTATTTCAACAGATAGTAACAGGTACCTGGATGACTATAATATCTTCTTTCTCTATGGATGTGTTGGTTGCTTTTCTGTTGATATGAGGAGCATTTTGAAATGCAGAGAATTCCCTCTTGGAAGTGGAAAGGCCTTGCAATTTATTTATGGGAGCAAGCATGGAAAAACAAAAGGAGGTTTGGCTGCAGGAACTGCAACAACAAATGTTTATCGAAATGCAAGGTTCAAAAACGCCATGAAGGCCCTTCAGTCTCAATGCTGCAGCCCTGATGAAGTGATATTCGGCCCCGATTTCTATCAGTCGTTATACTGTCATCTCTTATGTGGGTTAATCTTTCACCATGAAATTCAACTGGTATTTTCTACATTTGCTCATAGCATAGTCCTTGCATTCCGAACATTTGAAGAAGTATGGGAAGAGCTTTGTAGTGACATTAGAGATGGGGAACTTAGTAGTCGAATCACTGCACCTTCGCTTCGAACAGCAATGTCAAAACTGCTTAAGCCAAACGCTGAATTGGCTGACTTGATCCATAAAAGGTGTTCAGGACTGAGTAATTGGTATGGCTTAATACCGGAACTTTTTCCCAACGTGAAGTATGTTTATGGGATCATGACTGGGTCAATGGAGCCATATTTGAAAAAATTGAGGCACTATGCTGGGGAGCTACCTTTGCTGAGTGCTGATTATGGTTCTTCAGAGGGGTGGATTGGGGCAAACATCAATCCTAGATTGCCCCCAGAGTTGGCTACCTTTGCTGTGCTTCCTGACATTGGATATTTTGAGTTCATTCCTCTTAGGGGTAATGTGGAGAGCAATATGGAGCCTGAGCCCCTCGGTCTGACAGAACTTAAAGTCGGTGAAGAATACGAGATTATAATCACCAATGTTGGAGGTTCTTAAAATACTTTCCCCTATCTGAGATTATTTGTTTCAATTTTAATGTTCCAGGTAAAGAAATCATTGAGAATGTCACATACATTGTGCTGGCTTCCATCAATGTTTACCTGAAGCATTTTGTTATTCTGACTTTTCTCTCTGGACAATACTTAAATGGGAATCTGTAAACAGGATTGCCGTTATCTGTTTTCATGTCATTGTACCCTTCTTGGAAAACTTGTATCCTGATGTAGATTCCTATGCTTATTCTGTTTTTTTTTTGTTAATTTCTCTATTGTACTCTGCTTAAACTGATATCCCTGGGAAAAGACAAGTAGAAGCCCTGCCTTAGTTTTTCAGTTTTTAATGTGAACTCAATTGTGGCTTTACTTGAATGTCCAGTGGAGACAGCAGGTAGATGCATTTAAGATGACTACCAATAGCGATTAGGTACACATAGTCATGTGTTTCTGTCTTATAGAAAAAGTTTGAATAGAACCAGTCAAAACAAAGCAGTAGTCGTTCTGGGGTGGATCAGACAGAAAAGAACAAACATGTGATCTATGTTTACTTTCTCTCTTTTCTAACATGGAGTTGGTACCTTGCAGGTTTGTACAGATACAGGCTAGGAGATGTAGTGAAGGTTATGGGGTTCCATAACTCAACCCCAGAACTTAAATTTGTGTGCAGGAGCAACCTACTGCTTACCATAAACATCGACAAGAATACGGAGAAAGATTTGCAGCTAGCAGTGGAAGAAGCAGGCAAGGTTTTAGCAGAGGAGAAGCTCGAAGTAATTGACTTCAGTAGTCTGGTTGACATGTCTACAGATCCTGGTCACTATGTAATCTTCCTGGAAATTAGTGGGGAAGCTAGTGAAGAGGTCCTGAATGAGTGCTGCAATCGTTTGGATCGATCTTTTGCTGACGCAGGGTATGTTAGCTCTCGGAAGGTCAAAGCCATTGGACCCCTTGAACTCCGAGTTGTTTGGGGTGGAACCTTTCAAACGATTCTTGATCATTACCTAAGCTTAGGATCTGCTCTTAGCCAGTTTAAGACACCCCGTTGTGTCGGTCCCTCCAACAATAAGGTTCTACAAATCCTATGTGAAAATGTTGCAAAGACCTATTTTAGTACTGCCTTTTAGTGAAATATAAACTTTTTGCTCCATTCACTTAGATGTCTATTGCTTCTTATATTTTTAAGTACTTTGGTTAGTTAAGCCAATAACAATATCGACAATAACAACAATACGTGAGATTCGGTAAGATTCAATAGTATGCAGTCTTATCCTTAATTAATATAGAGGTTATTTTTCTAATATGTACCAAAAAAGTTTTAATATGTAATAATTTGTTAATTATATATTTTAAATAAATTATTCAATGAATCAACATTTTAAGGAAAAATATTTTATTCAATTTAATTAATTGATAATAAACTTTTAGCCTCTTCAAATATTAGGTGAGTTTTTAAAGTTTTTTAAGAATTTAATTAAAGTATTCTCACATAAAACTTATAATACTAAGATTTTGGGAATAATAAATTAAAATTCCAAAGTTTTTAAAAATTAAATAATTCAATTTAAACATGTATTTTTAAATAATTTTAGATTAAATTACCCAATTTTTAATACTGAATTAACAATTTTACAAACCCAATTCATATCTTTTTCAACTCAGCCCAAACAAATCTGTACGGAAATCTGAATTCTATTTATCTGTTTACAGATCCTGACGTTATTGAAATCAAAAGGCATGAAAACCACACCTCCTGGAGCTGACAGTAGGCTGGTAAGTTATCAGGTAGCATGGTAGCTCAGTTGGTTATTGAAAGGATAAATTAAGATTAAGATCTCAGGTTCGAGTTTTGGCAGTGATAGTGTGGGAGTTCATCCAATATAGTGCCTTCTTGTGCGCACTGACATTGAGCCATCCTTCTAAAAAATTAGCTGAGATCAGACCATAATTTACTTCCCTCACTACTCTATCAGGTCAAAATAAAAGAGCGCCTAAAGTGAACGATTTCACCCATTGAGATCAAGGTTGGTAAGTTATCAGCTGTAGATATAGTTTTTAAACCCGGACCGGACCGGCCGGTCCGACCGGTTCGACTGGTGACCGATCAATTGACCGGTCCGGTTTAAGCCTGTAAACCGGTCTCAAATTGAACCGGTCAAAATCGGTCAAAATCGGTCAATTGATCGGTTGGACCGGTCCGACCACTGGTCCATCAAATTTTTTTTATTTTTTATTTTTAATATTTTTAATATTATATATAATTAAATATAATTATTGTATAATTATGACGTTGCACCGATTCAATCGGTGATTAAACTGGTCAAATTGGTAATCAATAAGACTTCTAATTTAATGACCGGTTCAATTTTGAGAACACTGACTTTAGATAATCTCAAAGAGTTAAGAGGAGTGGTGCAAGATAGACTTTGGAGTGCGCACCAACGTCATGAATAAGACACCGATAATGTTACGTGTTGGGCTATGACCTCATTTCTTCCATTTAGCTTTGCCAGTGGATGTCCTTTACAGCACTAAAGGCCGTGTGGTGGTCCATATGTTGTCGTCACGCTCTGCATGTACTTATTGCCAAAATTGTTAAACCAAGAGCTCACTCAACATTGTTGAATTGTCAACTTAACAAACGATTGGTTTAAAAAAGGTCACAAATTTGAACTTTTTTTTTAATTGTTTAAAACTTAAGCTTTGTCTTTGGATGTACTTTCCTGAGATCTCAACGGAACTTTGTATCATCGAACTCTTTACAGGGGTCTAAGCATTACGCGCTAGTCGTTTTGTTTTTTTTTTCCTTGTATCAAAAAAAAAGAAGCTTAGTCTCTAGTAAAAACTTTACCCGATTTAAATAGAGATTAGTCTAAATATAAATGATTTAAAAATACCTTCTTATAATTAGGACAAAAAAAATGTCAACTTAACTAACTCATTTGGCGTCTCATCTAATGTGATTGGGAGATCTACTTACAACATGTTTCTTGAGAAGGAAATCAATGTGCGGATCACCTCGCCTCGCTCGCTATCCTTTCTGGCCCCGGATTGCACATACTCCAAGAGCCCTCGCTGCCTGTTTTGGACTGTCTCTTACGAGACAAGCACAACGCGTTATACCGACACTCTCTGCACTAATTTAGTTTAGTTGGTTTTCTTTCCTTGTAATTAAAAAAAGAAGAAACCAAATTAAACAAAATCTCAAATCTGATGTCGGTATCTTCACTGGTCAAGCCGGATTACCAAATTTTCTTATCAGAGATTCCATAATCCATGTGAGTTCATGTTGCACATGAGGCACCGACCTATACGTCAAAGATGACACAGATCTCGGCCAAATTCCGGCGAAAGACGAGATCCATTTTAAGATTCCTACCTAACATCAAAAAGCGATAACGTCACTTCATAATTTCAATTGAACTTAATCCTGTCTAATGGTGATCTTAGCTTCTATACAAAGAAAGATCGTATCGAGATCTTTTTTTCTCTTTATCTTCTTCATCACTTAGAAAGTGGGTCACCAATCACCACAGGGGTGACTCTTGTTTACTAAAGGTTGTTCAGTGGGATCTTCTCAAGTGGTTGGTATGATTAGCCTAATTTCCTTACCTTTTCCTTTTTCTCGAAGAAGTTGACTTCAAGTCACGAGCCACGACACGAGTGTCGTGCATAGAGAGAGAGAGAAAATTATTGGGACATGAGAAGAAAGTTTTATGACGTAATATTATCTAAAAATATTAGTCAAAAACATTTAAGCAAATATTAAAAATTTAATCGGTTTAGTTGGTTCAATTATAAAAATTATGAACCATTCAATTTTTCAGTTCGATTTTTAACTCTCTAATTTAATGTTAAAAATCGATTAAAAATTAATAAGTTGTTATAAACTAAAATAAATTAATTATTTTTCATTTAATAATTTATTTTTACAATTAAACTTTAAATTTTTTAATAGGTAATTATAATCTCTTTCGATCATATTTCAATTTTTAATTTTATTTAACTTTAACTGATCTTATGACGGTCTAATATTAATCAAACATTCTAAGTGTCTGTTTGGATGAGCTTTTGAGAGACTAATAAGTACTTTTTTCTACCACAAAAGCGTTTTTTAAGAAAAAGAGTTGTGTTTGACTGTAAAATAAATAGATATGACTTTTATGGTAGCCAAAATACAGCTTTTTAAAAATCTTAAATTTAGAGCTTTTCAAAAAAGTAATTTTTGGGTGAATTTTTCATATCAATTAATGAGTCTAATGTCTCTATTTGGTTGAGCTTATACCAGTAAAGCTTTTTTTTTAGAAAATTTTTTCTAAGAAGCTAGTTAACTGTTTGGCTGTCATTTAAAAAAAGCTCTTTTGAAAGAGTTTCATACATTAGACTGTTTGGCAACATAAAAATAAAAAACAATTTTAATTTTAACTAAATTTTATTTTGTAATAAAAATTATTTATGCATATAATTGTTTAAAGTATATTAAACAATATGTAAAGCATAATATATTAATTATTATATAATTTTAAACCATATGAAACATAAATGAAAATATATCTAACCAAATCTTTTATATAGATTATAACATAAGTAAATTAATATCGAAAATAAATATTAAAACATATAAAAAAGTCAAATAATGTTATATAAATCTCAAAATAAATATCCAAGTTTAGTAAATAGTTAAATACATAATAAACGGGAAGATAAGTTTGTGAGTATTGTAAGAATTATGTATAAAACATAAGGACAAAAGGAACTAAAAAAATCTTAAATCACTTGTTTAACAGGTTCAACTTCTGGTTTGGTTTGTAAAACATAACTTTTATGCATTATTGAAATTATAACTTAATATGAATTTTAGTTTCTTTATATTATGTATATAAATTATCGAAAATAAAACTTTTTAAAATTTATAATAATTATCTTTTGTGTATATATTAAATATACGATAACAATAATATATAAATTATTTATTTTTAATAAATTATTTATTTAATACTAAAATTTTCAGAATAATAGTAAAATTTAATGATTCTAAATTAAATCCCTTACTGCCTCATCTCGCACCTTTCACTTCATACTTTGAACACATTCTTAACATTTTGGATATACCCAAAACTGTCTACCTAATCTCGTCCTCGTATCAGTCTTAGAAGATGTCTTCGTTGTAAGGCCAATTTTTAATTAAGCTCATCTGTCGTTTTAGTCACCCAACCTTTCTTGACCATTAGACGGCATTGCTCCTCAATCAATTTTTTTATTTAATCCTTCTTTTGCATTTCAGTCTTTCAATTATCAAAATTTATAATTGAGTCCTTAAATTTTTTTAATTATGTTATGTTTGTAATTAATATTCGAGTTAGATATACGCATTCTTTTTAATTATATGTTTAATTTAATTTTCATTCATATTGCAAAAAGATTTTCATTAAGGATTTTATCTTAATATAAAACAATTAGTAAAATTCAATGAGTGAATTGAGAATTTTAATAATTAGAGGACTGAAACGAAAAATATATTAAGTGGAAGGACTAAAAAAGTATTTATTACAAAAGTTCTAACATCTCTATAATTGGCCACCATTAGAACATGCATGTTTCAGGCACAGTCTATTCCTGAAAGTTCACGCACCAGGAGATACACATGAAGCCTCCTGAAGAGGAAATATCAGGAGATAAAGCGAACTCCTTAGCACTTTGGGATATTGGTAGCCCCTTATATGACTCCTACGAGTTGGTGTCGCTGAGTCACCTTATAGAAAGGCACCTGATGATATTGCCATGCCTTGGAGGATCGAAAAGGGTGTCTTCGAACATCTCTTCAGCACCAGACGTGGCTCCCTCCTCCGAATTACTGGCTCCGAACTTGTTCTACTCCATCGATGCAAAAGATTCTTCTTCTCAGGTGAACTCTTTCGGTCAGTTTATCAGAAGTGTGACCTGGAAGATGAAGAGAATTGAGTACCATGAGCACAGAAAGTCCAGGAGTGGGTTCTCTGCCTTTCGTAGCTGGTTGAGTTCTTGGAAGAAACAAAGGTAAATATGAATAGAACAGAGAAATTTAGTTATGAGAATCTCGCTTCCCATGCATAAAATGCAAATCACTTCTTTGTCTTTGTTGTTGGTGTTAGAACATGATATTTTGGGAAGAAAAAGAATTGTTTTCATTGTATTGATTATCAAAAGAACCAAGGTATTTAACGATTTGTACAGGGAACAAGATCACTACAAATCTGGTCCAAAAACTACCAATTAGGGACACAGTCAACTATGCCATATATACGAGATCTCCAACACTCCCCCTCAAGTTAAGTGATGGAGTCGCCAATCCTTAACTTGCTCAACACCGTTTGAAATATCTGGCCTGTGACCGCCTTGGTCAAGATGTCAGCTAACTGATCCTCTGATCTGACAAACGGAATCGTGATGATACCACTCTCCAGTTTTTCTTTAATGAAGTGTCGGTCTACTTCTACATGTTTCGTCCTGTCATGCTGGACGGGATTCTCTGAGATGCTAATCGCAGCTCTGTTGTCGCACTTAAGTGGGCTCGGTCCCGGAGGACTTATACCAATCTCAGTCATTAGTTTCCTTAGCCAGATTACTTCAGTTACTCCTTTTGCTATGCCTCTGAACTCAGCTTCTGCACTAGATAAAGCCACAACTTTCTGTTTTTTGCTCCGCCATGTCACCACATTTCCCCCAACCAGTGTGAAGAATCCGGAAGTAGATCTTCTGTCATTTGGGTTTCCTGCCCAATCTGCATCGGTGTAAGCTTCAATGTCTACGTGGCCATGCCTGCCAAACATGATCCCTGTCCCAGTGGTCCCTTTTAGGTACCGAATGATCCGTATTACTGC
>JAOSBM010000004.1:3356806-3373845 GCA_027568955.1 Erythroxylum tenue
TCACTACAAATCTGGTCCAAAAACTACCAATTAGGGACACAGTCAACTATGCCATATATACGAGATCTCCAACAGTTGGCACTGAAACTTTACATCTCTGACTTTATTTCTGGATCTCTTCCCTTAATACATGTACATCACTGTATGTCCAATTATTGTCTAAGGTATCAATTTTGTATAGACAAACCATGCGCTTGAGAAATTATGTTAATGTGTTCTCAACGACGAGAGCCGTTGTATCGGTTGTTCAGAAAAATAAAGCCCAAGTTCGCGATGTTACCAAACTTTCTCTTGGGCCTAAGTTAATAGACCAACCCATCTGAGTGATGGGCCTTTTTATAGGTCTGCAACTTCTATTTTATAATTAATTATTCTAAAAATTAAAATAAATAAATAAATAAAATTGAGATTTATTTATATTTTATAAAGTATTATATATAATTATAATTATAATTGTAATTCCAAACTTCGCTTAATAAGAAAAATATGACAACAAGAATTTACTAGGATTTAATCATTTAATGAGTTTCTACTCATGTTTTAAAAACTGGGTCAAAAGTTAGATTAGTAAAAAAAAGATTTAAGGTTTAAAAGGTCTAGTCGATATTAGATCGTCATAAAATTAACTAAAAATTAAAATAAAAGTGAAATAGATTGTTCTTATTTATTAAAGAATTTAAAGTTTAATTAAAATTTTGTTGAATAAATATTAATTGATTTATTTTAGTTTAAGAAAATTATTAATTTTTAAAGTTAATTTATTAATTAATAAATCAATTAGTTTACTTTTAGTAATAAAATTTATTAAAATAAGTCGAATTGAGAAATTACAAATAAAATAAAAAATTAAACGGTTCAAACTTTTTTTGCGATTAAACATTTAAACTAACGAAACGAATTAAATTTTGGTCGCACGAAACTAAAATATAAAAAAGTTCTCATACATTTTTTCTCATTTGTGTCATTATGGGACTTAAAGAGCCGCCTTGCTTGAATTACACGGTCAACTTGAGATAGTTTTGAAAAGGATCGAGAAGCAATGACTTGGTTTGAAAATACCTATAGATTTTCATTGGCTAGTCGTTTGAAAAGTAGAATGTGGTTTAGTCAGTAGACTTGCAAATTGTCATTTTGGCCCTAGTAATTCTTCAAATAATTTATAAGTTTATAGTTTAGGAGGTCAGGTCATAAGTTCTAGGAATGATGATTGCCTGACCCGACCCGACTCTTATATTTTTTATTTCAGTTATAATATTCTTTGTATATTTTATTAAATTTTATTCACAGAATGTACATAAATATACGAATAAGATTCAATAAAATAAAGTTGAAATATTGTAACCGAAACAGAAAATTTTCCGTGATGAGTTTGAGTCGAGGAAGCTTGGCTCAACTAAAACTAATATTTTTAAATGTTTAAATAACCTTGTTTTGCCTTTATCTATCCGAACTTGCCCAACTTGAGTTGGAGCCTAATTTGAGGCTCGGTCAACTCAAATATAACTCGTTAATTTTGAACCGAATTAAATTGCGCTTGAACATAGTTGTAATCCCTAATAGTTTTTAAAACTTCAAGTTAAATCTATTTTAAGAACCATGTTTGAAAAGAATTGTATCTATAAAAATACAATTTAATCCATGTAAATAAGATACATTTTTTAAATGGATTTTAACTCACATAATTAGATATAATTATTTATTATAATAAGTCAAAATTTAAAATTTAAAATCAATTAAAAAAATTCAATAAAATTAAAAAAATTCCAACATTATGAAATTCAATATCTAAAATACTATATAAACATTTCGGATAACAAAAGTAACATCCAATTTGAATTGTCTAAGTTTATATAGATTAGTTTAAATAAAATAATATTATTTTGATTAATTAAGTACAATATTAATTGATTAAAATAATATCATTTTGTTAACTATAGTTAAAATAACGTTATTTTAACTTTCAAACTAACAAGTTTTGAGTTTTTTAACTTTGGATGGAGTTGAATTAGAATTACTTGATTTAAAGGAAGGATGTTAATGAGTCGGGTCAGGCCAGTCCAGAAAGGTTGGGTGGCTCACGGATCGACTCGTTCCTCGGCCAGCTCACGAGGTGACCGACCCTTAGTTAAATTTCACTACTTCATATGAAATTTACGAAAAATATGATTAAAAAAATTATGTAGTTTTTATAAATATGTTAGCTTTTTTTGTCACACTTAGCCTAATCTTTTAAATAAGTACTAATATTTCTCCTACTTGTTAATTAGTTAATTAATAATATTATTAGTATTATTATTACTATCATTAGTATGAATATTAATTATTATTAATATTAATACTATTATTATTATTACTACTACTATTATTATTAATATTTTGCATAATAATTAGTATTATGTTTTTCCTACATATTAGTCGTAATATTATTAGTTTTCTTATTTTTTTCCTACTTCTTCTTCTTATTATTACTATTATTATTATTATTGTCATTATTTTTATTATTAATTTCCTACTTATTATTATTAATGTTATTAGTATTAATTTTTTAATACTTTATTTTAATTTTAATTTTAATTTATTCTTATTCGTTGAGGAAAGATTGCATATTTAAGCTTCTCAGAATCTTTGAATAAAGTTGAATTAGGTTAGAGGCTGATTTTCGAGAGTGTGATTGCTTCATTCGATCAACTACCACAGTCTCCTGATAAATTCCATATTTCCCTTGGGACTAGGTTAGGTGCCGACCATTAATAAAACTCCCAGTTTGGAGCGAAGACCCCCTCGGGTCGAGCTCTTGCGAGTTTTTTAATGATTCAGTGCTTCACAAGTCAAAAGTGGAAGAAAGACGTTTTGTCAGTAAAGTAAGGAGAAGACACTGAGACAAAGGCTGAGGTTGTGAGTAAAGTGGGGTCCACTTTGAGCAAGCAAAGCAAAGCAAGAGCCTGGTTTGGTTGTGGGTGGGGCAAGGTTTCATTTACAGACTGCAGATTACTCAGAACCTGTCAGATTCTAGCTTTTCCCGTCTTTTTTATAATTCAATGCTGTCTTTTTTTTCCTTCCTCTTCTTGTTTCTATCTCTTTATCGCTTTTCACTTCTTTTCACAACGGCCAAAACACTTCTTTTCTCTCACTAGTCTCTACCAAGCAGCCTGAAATTGTCGAAACATAAATCAGCAAGCAACGAGTAACAGTGCAGCTGATGCCCGAATAAAGCTAAAGAAGTAAAGCTAAAAGGGAAAAGAGACATGAGACGAGATGCTCATTTTCTACTGCGAAGCAGTGGTTGGATTGGATTTACCTAAAATTGGATAGTTCTTAGCAAGACAAAGCCAGCAAAGCCCTTTGGCCCTTTCGAGGGAAACGGCATCGTTCGACGTGACTAAACGGTGTCGTTATGTCTCCTATCTGGGTTCTTACCATACAGTGGGAAAACGGTCCAGTCAAGCAAGACTGGTGTTTTTTCTCTTTCTTACAGGGGAACGTGAGCAACAGAATATAAAACATAGATTTCTCAGAACACGAAACTATTCTCCAGTGCAATTTCCGGACAATCTCACATGTTATTAGTGTCTAACTTCCTTTTTTTTTTCTTGGGAAAATTCTGTGTTCCGTGTTTGCCTTCCCTTGTTTAGTTTCCTCCTCTGTTCTTGTAAATCTTCCGCAGCTCAAGCTTCATTCTTTTAAGTCGAAACCGAAAGTTAACCAAATACCCACCAACTGATCTCCTTCGTTTTCTGATCTTTCCATTTGGGTCGTTTTCCCAACTCTCCATGTTTCAGTTCTGAGCTGTGAAAATGATGGTTTAGGTATAGCCTTGAAGGATTGTTGTTGATTCTTTTTTGTCCTATGTTTTGTATTTTCTTCGGTTAAAATCTTTAATAAAGTTGAACGCTTCTGTTATGGCGGAGTCAAATGAAGTGAGGTTGGTGCGTTGCCCAAAGTGTGAAAACCTTCTGCCTGAGCTCCCAGATTACCCTATTTATGAATGCGGCGGCTGCGGTACTGTCCTTCGAGGTAAAATCTGTCCACTTCTTTATGCTTTGCTTGATCATATAGTTAGAGGAAAGAAGGTGAAATTAAGGTTTTTCTATTTGATAAGGATCAAAATATTGTTTTCGAGTCAAAGGGTTTCCTCTTCGTTTAGTTCTTTTCAGAAACAAACCGAATTGATGTACACAGTTTCTTGTTCCACTTTCTTCTGTTCGTTGTGAATTGTAATTGAAATTTGCACGATAGTGAAGTCAGCAACCAAATATGATTCTAGGATTTTACTTCGAGTTGATAAAAGATTTGGCTTTAACCATGTTGTTCACTTGTTAAAAAGGACAAGATTGATGTTGTAGTTTATTGGAATACTGTTTGATTACTATTAAACAACAGAGTAGGTGTGTTCAATCCTTCTCCACTTGCTATGTATTTTTGTTTTGTTTGTCTTTACCTTGTTTCTTCAAGTTCGGTCTTTAAAATGAAATACCTTTCTTTTTTTTTACATAAATTTCAGCGAAAATAAAAAATCAGGATAAAGATATATTACCAGAGAAGTCAGATGGTGAGAAGGTAGTTGGATCGGCTGATAAGTTGCAGGATTCGTTGAAAAAGGAAATAGTGGCCTCGGATTATGCATCAGTTACAGATGTTAACTCCACTAACTTAAACAAGGATGATGCTAATCATGCGGAGAGATGTAGGAAGGAATCGATGTCTGACAATTGTAAATTGGTTGATGAAAATGGCGTTGGGTCTCCTGACATGGACTTGAACATGGCTGATTCCAGTCATGTAGTGGGAAGAGAAAAAAGTAGTGAAAAAGGTGTTGATATGCAAATGAACAAGGGTGATGCGAGTGACGTAGTGGGAAGAGATCGTGGTGCTTTGAATACCAAAATTGGGTTTAAAAGTGGTCACCGTAGGTCTGGACCAATTTCTGGATGGAAAAGTGGGGAGGGAGGTGAGATTGGGGGATTTGAAAGAATCATGAGAACTGAGGTGGAAGGAGTAAGGTTTTCAACTTCAAAGTATTTGGACGAGGGACCATCAAACTACAATCTCGATACTCCTTATTGTCCTGGGGAACTTTTGAGGAATCATGATCACCAGGATGGTACCAATAGAATTCAGTACCTCGAGAAAGATCGGGTAGAACTTCTGAAGAAGTTGGATGAGCTGAAGGAAAAACTTAGCAGGTCCTGTGATGTTGCTAATAAAGCCAAAGAAAAAGTCCCTCTTAATAGGAGGATGGCTCTGGCAGATTCTTATGGTGGTACCAGTACTTGGGTTCCAGGTGGTTCTTCAGTGTCCGATAAGGTAGTGCAGTCTTTTGCACCTGATAACAATGTTCCTGAAGCCCCATTTTTTAGTCATCAGCCTGAACCTTTTCCCTATACTGATGGGCATGGAATGGCTAAAAATACCTTTTGTCCTTCAATCCACAAATCAGATCACGTTCCCAGATTTGGGGATCCTTTTGGAGCCCAAGTGCTCGAGAGAGCTCAACATCACCTACCTAGAGGATATAGACAACATCCTAATCAGTATTATTCTGCAAATTACTTTGAAAATAATCCTGGTCCATTTGAAACATACCCACCTAATGCAAATTTTCACCAACCTCATTGTTCTTGTTTCCATTGTTGTGATAAACATCACGGAGTTTCCGTACCAGCTCCTCCCCCGACTTGTTGCAATAATAGGTTTCCTGATTTAACAAACAACGCCTTGCTGTACCGCCAAGACAATTCTCCTTCATTTGGCCCCCATGTTTATAGTTTAGCAAATACTGTTCCATTGGCACTGAATCTTCGTGCCTCTCAAACACACACAAGGTGGCCAAGTGATATTAACTTACAAACAGGTGACTTTGTTCGCCGACATCCTCGGAAGGCAGTCTTAAAAAGTAGTGGTCGACAATGCCATCCCATGGCTGGTGGTGCTCCATTTTTAACATGTTTCAATTGCTTTGAACTGCTGCGACTTCCCAGAAGGTTACTCCATAAGGAAAGTAGTCAACAGAAGATTCAATGTGGATCATGTTTTACGATCATCAATTATGCTGTTATAAACAAGAAACTTGTTCTCTCTTTAGAGACGGGAACACCACAAATCCTCAGAGAAGCTGATTATAGCTCCACTGAGAGGATAAATGGCAATCTTTCTTATTCTGGTGGCCATATCAATAGGATAAATGCTAATTTTTCTTCTGATGATTACGATTCTGGTTATGACTTCCAAACAGTGGATACGGATCCAATAGCATCATCATTAGACCAGGGTTTGAACTCAACCAAACCTCAGGAGACTCAAAGCTTCCATTCAACATCTGTGAGTACCTCTGAGGATGAACATAGTCCTGAAGTTTTAAATGCTCCTAGAGAGGTCGTTAACTGTGTTCTGCAATCACATAAGCCTATTCTGTCTCCAGCCCCTCCCAGGTCACCACTTGAAGAGAAATTTGATTACCCTTCTAGTAATCATGTGGAAAATCGATATGGGAAGGGAAACCGAAGTAGTCGGTCTGATCAAGAAAAGGTGATACCAAACAAGACGACTACAAGACAAAATTCCATGAAAGAAGTGTCATTAGCAACAGAGATGGATGTGCCATTCCATGAGTATGCTAACAGTGGGGTGTCCCATGATTCAGGGGATGCTAGCAGAGAAGATAATAGATCAAAAAGCAATAAAGGTGGTGACTCGTTCTTGGCCAACATTATTAAGAAGAGCTTTAAGGACTTCTCAAGATTTAATCACATAGATGAACATAATAGAAAGGTTTCTGTAAATGGCCATCCAATACCTGATCGTGTGGTAAAGAAAGCTGAGAAGTTGGCTGGACCAATCCATCCTGGAAACTATTGGTGAGTTCATATTGACAATCACCTCTTCTCATTCCAAAACAGTTGCATAATTTTTATGTCTTCATAGCCTAGTGTAGTCTCTGCTATTGGCATGTGCATGTAACCTTGCGGAAATAATTGGCCAGTAGTGATCTTAGTGAAATGAACAAATCCTAGCAAATCATTCCTCACCAAGGTTTTTCCCCCTTACATGTCATGCAAAAAAGTGTACACTTGAAACTTCAAATACCCCTTATAACTTGGCATATTATCTCTCGCTCACATTGGTGCAAGTGTTCCTCAATTCCCAAGTATTTTGGTCAATATAATCCATTTGCATCACTTGCCGTAATCTTTTTAACCCTAATCTGTAAAGGGGCAAATTGTACTGATCATAAGCTTTTTCTGTGGTCTTAAAACCAGGTATGATTGCAAAGCTGGATTTTGGGGTGTCATTGGTGGACCTTGTCTTGGCATAATTCCTGTAAGATAGCCTGAAATTTGAGTAACATAATAGCTAACCGTAGTCTAGTTTGAACATTTTCAACTCATGAGAATGGAGTTCCTTTTGCAGCCATCCATCGAAGAATTCAATTATCCCATACCAGAGAATTGTGCTGGTGGTAATACTGGTGTGTTTGTAAATGGAAGAGAATTGCATCATAAAGATATGGAGTTGCTTGCTACTAGAGGACTTCCAACTGAGAGGGACAGGGCTTACATTATCGATATATCTGGGAGAGTCCTGGACGAGGATACTGGTGAAGAACTAGATAGTCTGGGCAAGCTTGCCCCAACGTAAGTATCCAATCTTCCCTCAGTTTCTTTCACTCGCTATTGTTGAGATCAGAGTTTCTTTCTCTATGCGGGCTACATATTGGTTTTGGGATGCATTCAAATGTCGTGACCACAAATAATTATAAATAAAAATCACCAGCTTCATCCCAAGTTCTCCAATTTAATGCAGAGTTGAGTTTTCCTTTTGTTTAAAAGTGATATAAGATGTCATTTGGATAGGTAAATGACATGGATACAATCATGATAACTGTATCTGGAGCCAACACATTCCTTAGCTTCATCTGCACTTAAAGAGTAATCTGTAGAAAGCAATTATCAGACTAGCATTTGCATTGATACATTTACTGAACTTATAACAACTTTGGATTCGTTAAGCGATTCTTTTTTATTAAAACCTATCATCTAGACTCACTGATAATGACCTTATGTGCTTTCTGGCTTCCCTTTTTTTTAACAGAGTTGAGAAGGTGAAGCATGGATTTGGCATGAGAGTACCAAAAGCAGCAGCAGCTTCCTGAGCTTGTGGGGACTTTAAAACATCTCTTCTGGCTTCTAGCCATTGGAGAGTATGACAACCAGATTGCAGTAGAATCTGAAATCTTTTTACCTATTAATAGATTGACCGGACCAAACTTTTTTCCAGGGTTCATGTTGCTCCTAGGTATTGTAGAAATGTAGGTTTTTGCAAATGTCATGTTAGTTATTTGTTAGTGTGTTGTTTCTCCATCTACAACAAATGTTTGTGTCATGCTTATCCTTTTTTCGATGTAATTCAATTCGTTTCCTGATTCAAATACCATTGCATGTCGGTTGTGTTACAAGTTTCTGATAAGTCTAAATCCCTGGACCTGCCATTTGAATCATTTTCATCTTTTTGTGGGGTTGGACTCTTTTTACTTTACTTGACCCTTAAAAGCTTCATCCTGGAAATTTTTTTAGATATATATGTAAAACATGTTTTAAATATTTAAACTTTAATATGGGCCTCATCAAGCAATCATTGGTATATCAGGTGCATACATACGGTAACTACATATTAAGGACAGTTTGAGTGTCCATTGTCTCTGACAGAAAATCAGGGGTTGATGTATTCATGTATGTAAAACTGGGCCCTTATCTTGGGCTCACAGGTTTGTGGGGCTTGTCATGTAAGCAAAAGTCACAGACTTGTCTGTCTAAGTTTGTATCAGATTTCTACCTGTCCTGTCATAGGAAGATGATCAATGTAGACTACGCAGAGCTGGATAGGTCTTTTCAATTCAAAGCTTTCGTTTTCCTACCTTAAATGACAGGCTTCTCACTCCAGCTTCAGGGTCCCCACCTGATGCCTTTTCAGAATCTTATCAGCTCCGAGCCGGAGTTGTAAACAAAAGATTTAAGAATTAAAATATTTAATTTAATTAAAAATAGTTATAAAAATAGTTAAATATTAAATACATTAAAAATTAAAAATAATTAAAATAAATTGTTCTTATTAATTAAAAATTTAAAATCTAAATAAAAGATTAATTTTTAGCAACAAATGTAATCAAATTAAAAAGAATCGAAAATTTCAAAATCCAACTAAAAAATTGAACAATTTAAATTTTTTATAATTAAATTAATCGATTGAATTTTTCAATTAATCTCTTGGATTCATTATTGTTATTATAAAAGATAAAAACGAGTTTTTTTAGATTTAGTAGATATTTTGATTAATTTATTTAGTGCACTTAAGAATTGTTATCAAATAATATATTTTATTTAAATTATTCACATTAAAATTTAAAGTAAAATTTAATCTACAGTCATTTCTTATGATTAAAAAATTAAATTGCTTTGATTGGTTCAATTGTGAAATTTCGAATTGACCAATTTTTAGTTTTATTTTCAATTTTTTAGATCGATTTATTTTAAAAAATTTTGTTATTAAAAATTAAATAATTTATTATCTAATTGATTGATTTTTAAAAACTAATCAATTTTTATAAAGAAAATAAATAAATTAATTTTATTTAATATTTTTTATTTGTAATTAAATTTTAAATTAATGTCAATCTCTATTAATTATATTTTAAAAATTTCAATTTTATTTAATATTTAATCGATTTTACTAAAATTTAATATCGGTTAAATCTTTTTAAATTTTATTATATAACGATTTAAACTTAATTAAAATGATGAAATATTTTATAAATAATTTTAAAATTTTATTTATTTATAAATTAACCCTTCTTGGTAAGAGCAACTAGTAAAGAAATGCACTGTTGTGTTGTTTAGCATTACGAGACTTCATCAACACTGATGCTGTGGTCCTCACTCACTCACTCACCAGTTTTCTGTTTAATTAGCTTCTAAAATAATGCTCTGCTCTTATTCCAACGCATTAAGTATATAAACAAACCATAAAACTATAAATTAAAGACAAATGAATCAAAATCTCCTTGTCTGTCCAAAAGTTTGTTTAAATGTCTTAATCATTTGCATAAAGCAATTAAACACGTCAAATCTTCTGTTTCAATTACTTTGTTCTATTAAATCTCATTTGTATATTTTAGGCGGAGCTTGAAGATTTTAATTGCGGGATCAGATTTTTTATTTCGGTTATAATATTTTTGTCATGTTTCATTAAATCTCATCTAAGTGAGATTTACACAAATATAGGGATGAAATTTAATAAAAATAACCGAAACAAGGAACTGATCCGCGATTAAAAGCTCCCAAACCCCACCCTACAACCTAACCGGCTAACCCTCTCCTTTCTCTTTTGTTCCTGTACTCTGCTCCGTCTCTTCATCCATTACTGCAATATGTAATGTAAATGCATAAGTAATTAATTGAAAAAAAATACAAATTATTTATTATTAAATCAGTGGTACTGTTCATTGTCTTTTGATTTATCACATTTTTTTCAAATAATGAGAATTTTATTTATTATGTTTATTTTATTTATTATTTTTAAACATATATTCTGCATTATTTGAGTCCATACAAAAATTTACTTATCATGAAACTGTAATGTATATAAATTAATTATTAATTTAAATCAAATTTAAGATTTAATATGAATCATCAAGCTAATAATATTTAATTAGATTAGATAAATTATTTATATCAAATGTGTTTTTAATTATTTTTATTGAAAATTTAGGATAATTTTTTAAATCTTTTTAAATTAAGGGTTAAAAAAATCTCAAACTTTGCTCAATTTTTTAATTATAACCTGAACTTAAAAAAGTGACATTTAAATACTCTAACTTTCGATCTTTTCAATTCTAGCCGGACGTTGATGCGATTCGAGAACGAATTGAGGAGTTTAATGCAGTGCGAGAATTAACCGAGAAGCTTGGGACGATGTGAGAATGAATTGAGAAGCAGCAGACGTTTACGCGAGAATGAATGATAAGGACTTTGATTTAGGGATTTCAATTTAGCTATTGTGCTAGAACTAAAACGGCGTAATTTAGTTATGTTAAATCAATTAGTTTAATTAAATGATGCAGTTTAGTTAAATTTAATTAATTAGTTTAATTATGTTTGATGTGTATAAGATTTCTGAAATACGTGCTGAGTCATATGAACAAACTTAACAGAGATACTTACGTCAGGCTAAAATTTAAAAAATAAAAAATATTTTTAAAGTTTTCCTGTAATTAACTCTTAAATTAAATATTCCCATTAAGAAGAGAAAGATACAATAAGGTTTAAGAGGGACGGGTCCACCATGCATGAAACCAATCCCTTTCTGTGAACTTCCAGCTCATAAGATCCAATCCAATGACCTACTTTTGAGATCTAAGGTGGAGGCCATGCCATGTGCATTAGATCTAAAAACTAAAATCTTTACTCTGCAAATTCCAATTCAACTATGTGAGAGCAAATGGTGTGTTTTTTTGGTGCACTAGGACCTCCCTCCCTGTCATCTGCACTTTTCTTGCCCTGCTCCATCTCCATCACATCACCATTTCCCATAACCTGTTCATCTCAGAACGTTGGAAATTATATAGTTTGCAACGAAATCCATAAACGGCATTATTACCTGTGGTCAAAACAACGTTTTGGTTGTTGAGAAAAACCAACTCGGTTTAACTTCTGTCTCCTTGCCCCTCTGTCTCTTTCTATCTCGTGTCAAGACGCTTTCTTGGTTTCTCTAACACAAAATGGTCAAGGAACTGAGGTCTGATTCGATCCCATTTTCCCCCACCAAGCACAATCACGTCTTTGTAAAGTTTGCAGTCTCCTTCCTTTTGGTGGGTCTTGCATTTCGTTTGTTAGTCTCTGATTCAATTAGATTACCGTCAGTAGTGGAGAAACCAACTTTTGGGGAAGATAAAGCAGAGACCTCAGTTGCTTCTCAGCCTATTCATCAGCAGCAGGTTTCTAGTTCTAGTGATTTTCAGAATAATCAAAGCAGAACTTCGCAGACAGGTAAGGAACATTCATGCCATGCAAGACTAGAAAATGTTACCTATGAGCACACCATCTCGTTTTTTCCTTGCTTTCTGAATATACTGTACCACTTTTCTTCTACCGTTACTAATAATTGCAGTTCTTCCTTTCCCTCCTTGTTTTAGTTATTTTGTCGGGGGTGTTCTCTATGTTCTTGTTTAATGAAAAGTTGGATCTTGGAGTCGGCTTGGAGGTGAACTTTTGCTATTTAATTTGGATTGTCAGTCTTCTTCTAAAGCGCTAATGAACACAATCTCAGAAATGAGTATACGATTCACTTCCAATCAGACGTTTTTGTCTCTTTTGCTTCTTCGTCCTGTTAATCTCTTGTGACAGTGTTCTTTATTTATCATTTGTTTTGATCATCTTGTTTCTACATCTATGCTTTCTGTTGGTCGTTTCAACCTATGAACAGTGAGTAAATGTAGAACTGAATCTGTGTCTTGTCTTCTTTCTTAAACGCGGTGTTGATTTTCTGGACCGTATTTGGTTGCAGAGAAATGTGATTTGTTTATTGGAGATTGGATACCGGACACTTCCGGTCCGTTTTACACCAACCAGAGTTGTCTTGCGATAGAAGGTCATCAGAACTGTATGAAAAATGGAAGATCCGATTCAGGATATCTCTACTGGAGGTGGAATCCGAGGGACTGTGAGCTACCCAGGTTCAGTGCAGACAAGTTTCTCAATCTTATGAGGAATAAATCTTGGGGTTTCATTGGCGATTCCATATCTCGAAACCATGTTCAGTCATTGTTTTGCATTCTCTCTCAGGTTTGTGTTTAAGCTCGAAGGAAAATTCTCCATGGCCTAACCATTTTACAACTCCAACTCACTTTTCAGATTTTGCATTTCCTTTCTGCTACTTTTTCACTTGTGTGTAATAGAATAAAGGTTAAATAGTTGGAGTAGAAGCTAAGTTTCATTTGACTAGAATCATGGTTAACATCTTATTTTGTGCATTTGACTTGGCAAACCCTAAATGGCAAACCTGTGGTTTTGGTTGTTTATAGAGTTCAGAGAGCAGATAGGTCCCCACCTCTCCGTATTACGAGTTCAGTTCTTCTAAATAAATGGCTGAGATTTTATAAGACAGAATAAGACAGAATAATATTGGACAGAAGATCTTGTCTCCCATATTACTACATAGGCACTTATCCAATCTATTAGGGACAAGGTTCTTAGAGGTTAAAGTTTGGTGTATGTAAGAGAACTCTGTGACTTGGTTTTGGTTGCAAAATGTTATATCAGAAGGAGAGCTGTCACTAGATCACTTTTGGTAGAATTGTGGAGTACAGCTGCTAAGTCCCTTTCCCGGTTGTGTTAGCCACAAGTGAAGGACTCTACCGTCGTTTTGTGAGAAATGATAAAGAGTAGTTTGCAATTCCAGGCATCAACAAATAGGTTTTCATTTCTTCGACCTTTTCTCTTTCAATTATCTTTATTGCCTTGAAATTGTCTATGGTGCCCGTACACTTCATTACAGCCTACGGGGATGACACTCATTGGCCTACCTACACGTTTCACATTTTGTTTTAGCTGTTTGCAGTTGTATCTATTGTACTTTGAAGCATTATATTCTCTGATCATTCATAAGAGTGACCCTACAAACACTTGGTGACCAATTTGTTTTGGTTATTACGCCCCACAGGTGGAGCCAGGCATAGAGGTATATCATGATGAGGAATACAGATCCAAAATATGGCACTTTCCATCTCATAATTTTACTTTATCAGTTGTCTGGACCCCCTTCCTCCTCAAAGCTGAAATCTTTGAGGACATGAATGGAGTTGCCTCTTCAGAAATTCAGCTTCATCTGGATAAACTTGATGAGAAATGGACAGAACAATATAAGAAATTTGATTATGCAGTAATTGCTGGTGGGAAATGGTTTCTGAAAACTGCAATATACCATGAGAATAACACTGTTACCGGCTGTCATTACTGCCCAGGGAAGAACTTCACCGAACTAGGATTTGACTATGCATATCGCAAAGCACTGCAAATGATTCTTCAGTTCATTGTTAACTCTGGGCACAAAGCTTCTGTCTTTATCAGAACATCTACACCAGACCATTTTGAGAATGGAGAATGGTTTAGTGGAGGGACTTGCAATAGAACAGTACCCTTCAAAGAAGGGGAGGTAGATATGACTGCTGTGGATAGAGTGATGAGAGATATTGAATTGGAAGAATTTGAGAAGGCAACTCCATTAGGATCCAAAAATGGGGTCATCTTAAATCTTCTGGATACAACTAGACTGTCTTTGTTGAGACCAGATGGGCACCCTGGACCTTACAGGAACTTCCAGCCATTTGCAGAAAACAAGAATGCTAAAGTTCAGAATGATTGTTTACACTGGTGCTTGCCAGGGCCAATAGACTCTTGGAATGATTTGATAATGGAGATGATACTACATGATGGCACACATAGGTGACAATTTTTAGGAGTCTCAGTTTTCAATGATACTGAGAAGCGCTAGCCCGACTGCTATTCGATTTAAGCTGTATGCATGCATGTAGTTGAATAAACCGACTAAATTACCACTTCCATCACTCATGAATTGAATGGGCTGAAAGAAAAGGATCAATTTCTGCCAAATGCCTACTCATTCAAATCTTGCTTTCACATTTGTATAGAGAGAATGAAATCAAATGTATTATATTCTATGTCCCTTTACAGTAATTATCTACTTTGATTCGAGGTTCTTCTTCATGGTTATTTATTTTAATCATGGAATTAAAACTGCAATCAAAGCAATCACCCTTTCTTACCGCAAAACCATGCACTTGGGAGAAAATTTACCGTGAGCAAGTCTGCACCAGATATGTTCCATGAAATTTTTAAAAATCAAAATATGAAATTACAATCATATAGCCCCTAAATGTAACACACGAGCATGCCCTGGCAGTAGGAAAGATCATAACACAAGATGGGAACCACTATTCCAAAAGTTTCTTCTTGCAAATATATATATATATACGCGCAGTTTCTTCTTGCAAATATATATATACGCGCGCGTCACTACGTCAGCAGATATTAAGTTGTGATGGCAAGGGCAACACATTAAACCACTCTAGTTTAGAGTCCTAAATTGGAACATTTTCAAGAAACCACATTCAAACAAAGTCTGCTTTATTCATGTCACATTGTATTTAAACACTTTGCATCCGAGAGAAGATAGGAATTAATTTATTAGAATATGCGAAGATAAGTACATAGCTGCAGATCAAGTTGCTCCAAATTATTGAACTACGAAATTATGTCTGAAACTGCAGCTTAAATGAACATTCTAAAAACACAGTCAACAACAGCACTTCACTCCCTTACACCCAAAAGGAAAACAAAAGCTTACATATTGAATAGCAATTCCTCATCTTTTGCACTCTACTTAGTTGATGCTTGTTGATCTGGCTTCCTTTGCCCAGGTTTAGAAAAAGGTAGCTGCACATTTAGAATTTGCTACAAGGTATAAAGATTGGGTACAATGTAGGAACTTTAACACATATTCTAAAAATATTCAAACCCACAAGAGAAATAAAAAGAATCACTAAACAGCAGGGCGAGAAGAGAATAGTTGCCATTTGAATCAAGTTCTAGGCTAAAGTCCAAAGGTAGTGCTTGATCCAATGTTGATTATTTAGTTATTCAACAAGGGAGGCATGCATTTTAAACTCTAAAACCAAGTGAGTTTAAAGATAAGTAATGGAACAAAGTAGCAGAACACGCAACAGAAAGTCCATAAAAAGCTCATTGTTTCCAGGCTAACGATGATCATAATGTATTTAAATCTCTGACAAAAGAAAATCTTTCTAAAATTTGTTCTGCATGTCGCAACGGATTTTCGAGCTAATATCAGTCAACATAATTCAATCACCGAAAGCAGCATCACCCAATTCAACAAACTCCATAAGGCACAACAGTTAGTGCTTAGAATCCAACGGAAACAGCTGAGGACTGGGTAACCTTTGCTAGATTTAGTCAAAAGTCAGATCTAAACAAACCTAGGGTTTCCAAATTAAATCGAAAAGGGGGAAAAAAAAAAAAAGAGACATTACATCCTCGACGAAAAGATAGTTGGCAACGACCACAGCGGCGGCGATCCCGCCGAGAATAGCCGTAGGTCCAGTTAACAGACTCCACTTCCGGTGTATCATCTCTCCCGTCCAGCGACGATCTCGGCTCTGCTTTCACAACCCAATCACACACAATACCATCCAAACCCAATACCCTTCGATCAAGAACTTTCTTATTTTAGTTGATTTTGTCTTCTCTTGGACTGGGCTGATGGTTGGTAACTGTGACCTTTCATTTTGGGCTTCAAAGATGGACGGACAGAATATTTAAATTTTTATTAAAAATGATTAAGTTATTTTAATTTATTAATTATAATAAGACACCTGTTATATATTGACAAAGTATATCTGATTGTAATTTAGGTTTAATAATATTCATATTAAATAATTAAAATTTTTATTAGAAATTGAACTCAATCCCATCAAAAGTAAATTAACGTTTGAACTTGTTTTTATTGCAAAAAAAATGACTTTAATTCCGCTTATTGCCGGTGCAAAATTTTACAAATTTTAAGTTTCTTAGTAAGATTTAGCCTTTATTTGATTGGGATTATAACAGTAGAGTTTTTATCAGTAGAGCTTTTTTTGTAGAGTTTTTTTGAGAAGAACTGTTCTAAGAAATCAGTTGACTGTCATTAAAAATTTTTTTTTTGAAAGAGTTTCGTACAGTAGACTGTTTGTGTAACGCCCCAAATTAGGGGTTAGAATAGTAAAGGAAATTAGTACGCATTACGTTTGTATTGATTATTGATTCTTTACTTAATTATGCTATTAATCCCGGAAAATTTGTCATGAACATGCATCATCCTCATTTATCATACAGTAATTAAGCACAATAATAATCTGTGTCCGTGTTCCCTATTATAGAGGAAAGACCATTGCCAGATATTGCCGGGACTTCGAG